>CM076573.1:571687544-571782478 GCA_034641835.2 Pinus albicaulis | reverse complement strand
TGGGACTAATGGAGCTGTGAAGTCTTCTGGTGTAAAATTAGCTCTATGGATGTGGCTAGAAATAGTTGGTCCTTTAGGTGTAGGAGATCTCTTGAGGATGCTCTTAGGGTTATAAACTATTTCAGGTGGGTTTGGATTAGGGTAAGCTCTTGTGTGAATGGTTCTTGGAGCCATAATTTTGCTTACTAACCAAGCAGCTTAACCCTACTTGTTACTTCTATTGTGGCTTATGTTGTAATGGGCTCTGGTCTCCCAGTGGAGTCTTATGTGAACCAAGATAATCAGCAGGCCTACTAATCACCAGTGGAGTCTTTGATCTTTAAGGATCTATGGAGTCACCAGGTGGAAGGTTTAGGATGCTTCTGGAGGGTACACTATCCACCACAGTGCTTAGGTGATGTATCCTTTCAGGAATAACCTCAAACACAACAAACTCTAACCAGAGATTGACTAGGAGGGAATTTACCAGACATGTCACCTCTGAGAGAGTGCGAGACAAGAGGCTACCTGGCCCTTTCCAGACTCTGTCTAAGAGCATGGGGGAACAAAACAAACGGTGTAGAGGTTGATCTATGAATAGGAATGTTTAACTGCCAACCTAACCAGAGATTATAGGTTTCTGAGGTTCTTATGATGTAATAAGGTGAGAAATACTCATAATGTCCCCAGTGGAGTCACCATTATGTTGGGGTTCCCATGTTTTGGCTAGATTGGCAAGACTAAAAGATGAGACAACATCAGAACCACTTTCAGACCTCAGAATCTATCCCTCCTGGGTCCAGAGAGGGATCTATCTATGATATGTCAAAGGTATATGATTTTGAAGCTCAGTGTTTAAGATATTAGGCTAGTTATAAGGCTCGGGGTTTGTTTTCTTGATTGTTTGTTTGGTTGCTGGTTATCAGGAAAGAAGGTTTCAATATAAGGCAAGGATGAGCAAAGGGGATTTTAGGCAGAGGTGAGAGATTCCAGGGAACATTCAAGACCATTCGGAAATGGAGTCAGGAAAGGGTTTACTTGCTACTCAATGTGCAGGCTTTCAGTTGGGCTAGTCAACTAAAGCATTGGATCTTAAATATGATATTGTGACATGAAATGATAAGGGAAGAGGAAATCATAAAGATTTAAAACACAAAGTTAAAGACCCGAGATCAGAGAGAGACTTTGAACTCTCAATGCTTCGGCCTCCAGCTTGAGAGATATTAGAAAGGTTAAATTAATTGAAAATGATCCTAGTGAGATAGAGACAGGGTTCAAGACCTCCCAGTGTTCCCAATTCGTTCAATTAAATCCTAACAAGAACATCTAAGAACAAATTCATTTAATTCATACATCAACTAGCATGCAATGACATCCACTACACTGGTTAAATTAACTGAAATCAACTCTTAGATAACACATTTGATAGAAAACATCAAAGGCAAGGAGAGCAGAAACATAGGGTACCTAACAAGGGTAAATCCTATGCCAGATTTCTGATGCAAGTCAGTAGAAATGAAATGAAATGAACTGCAAGTTAAAAACAAATACAGAGACAGGAAAACATCACCACTGCTTTATATCAGGATCCAAATAAATGTGCTTGTTATATTAAAGAGCAACACCAGTCAAGTAAAACATTACCAATAGCTAGATATTTAGTCTGAAAACATCTTCCTCTGCCTATCTTACAACTTTACACAGAGACTATGTCTCAAAAGAAACAGCTTGTAATTCTCTGATAACTAATCAACAACCTTTACAATGAGTTTATTCATGAATTTATAGCTCACGAGGAGCAGAGAAGGTAGGTGAATAACTAAATGCAGTATTAAAACTCAGAAGAAGGAGAGTGTCGAGGCCTCGTTCTGTTTTAAATTCTGAGCATTTATCTCTGGTACTCCTTGGATGAAATAGTGATCTTCATCAGGCAACAATTTACTTCGGGTATGTCTTTGATGTACTCTACTGCAACATTCTGCAGTACTTC
Organism: Pinus albicaulis; assembly: GCA_034641835.2. NCBI lineage: Eukaryota > Viridiplantae > Streptophyta > Pinopsida > Pinales > Pinaceae > Pinus > Pinus albicaulis. The sequence goes on along the minus strand of CM076573.1, from coordinate 571,780,509 downwards.
TAGTGAATTGAACAAAGGTAGAATAATGATGCTAAGCTCTGCCATATTGTGCAACAAATGCTTCTGATAGCGTAGGACTGTTTTTAGGGGGGGGAACTTTACTTGGACACAATGTAGACTGAAACAATAATGTGTACCGTGTCCTTTCATGGAGAAAAACATTCTGCTGATGTAGAAAACCTTATATACATTGATTTATGCGCTATGTACCCTCTGTGTGATCCATGATGTCATCAATCTGGTACTTTGCCTCTAAACCACTAAGTTAAGGCTCAAATATCTTCATTTTCGTGCCTTAAACTCCCTACTGCTCCATTTTTGCCTCTGTCGGTGAAATATGTGCCTTTAATGGCTCTGGGGAGGTTTTACAGAGTTCAAACCCTGTTCTTTTAATGCAAGTCCTATCATGGCTCCTTCTCAGGCTTTCTTCGTGATTTCGGCCTCTGAAAAATGGTCCTTTCTACATTTTTTGCCGCTGTAATAAAGACTGTGTAATCATGGCGGCTTTCACCATCTGATAACCCTGCAAAACACGAAAACCTGTTAGGAAAAACACGTATGGAGGTGGTGGATGCAACGGGGATGAAGAGAATGGCCGTGCAGACTGGTGAGATGGCGGAAAAGTGTAGGATCATGGTGGAAAATGCAACTTAATAGTGGAACATGGTATGGAGGACGTGGGCGGAGCGCAGTAAATTTTTAATGCAGAACCTTTGAATTTTGATCCTTTGAATATATAAAGAGAGACGGGTGAAATACAACCAGGGGTGTGGGTATGATGTAAAGGGAGTTTTGGGTGAATTTAGGGGATAAAAGGGGAACTTTGACAAAGGGAAAAGGAGGCTAAAAATGGGGCATTCTGCAGGGATACAAGGGGCGAATGTAGGCCTTTAGGAACAAAATCCGTCAAAAACAGAGAGGCTTTTTGGGTGGATACAGCAGTAGAAGTAAATCACAGGGCAGAGGGCATGAAGAGGCTTTCAATGATGATGTGTCTTCAGGGGAGATGCATTCCTTGAAGGCTCAAAAACAATTTAGCCCCCTACTTGCTTGTCAAGAATTTATAGGGGGCTAACATGGGGGAAAGTTTGAATATGTTGGATATGAGGGATAAGAAGGTGGATATTGAAAGTATTGGGAGAACCTTCCATAAGGATTTTGTGTTCCTTGTGCTCGAGGTTGAGATTGATTTTGAGATTGGGGCCAAGGTTGTTGCCAAGAATTCCAATTTGGTGGGGGTTGATTATACATTTGATTATTAAACCCTTGTGTCTGAGGTCCCTGCCAAGGTCTTCTAGAGTCAAAGTTAAGAGATTCTATGGATTTTGTGGATTTTTCTTCTTGAAAGACTGCTTTAAGACCAGGGAGTGAAGGAAAACTCTTGGTCTCATGTTTTTCTGAACAAATTGCACAAGTCTCTATTACTTTTGCATCTAAAGGGCACTCTCTCAAGGCATGCTTCTTCCTACATTTGGGACAAAATATTGCTAAGGCATCAGTTTCAGCTTTTTGCTTGTTTTGTAACTTAAGGGTGTCTATTTTTTCACTAAGACTCCCTAGAATGTTAGATTTAAATTCATCAATCATATTACCTATTTCTACCCTACTTAGTGTTCTAGCTGCAGATTTACTTACCCTTGCAAGAGCAGGGTCTCTTGGTCCTTTTAGAGATTTAGATTTTCCTCTTGAAAGATTGATACATAACTCAGCTATATCAGGTAATGGAAGCTGAGATATGTCCCATTTTCCCATCATATTGAGGATATCTATCCATTCATCCCTAATTGTTTTCAACAAGAGATCTTTCAAAGTTTCTTGATCTAGGGTTTCCATTTTTTCCCTCTTGATGTTATAATTGAATCTTTCCAACAAATCTTATAGATTTTCATCCTCTTTTTGCATCATCTTAAACAATTCTTCCTTATGGTTGACTGGTATACAGTAATCCAAGTATCTCTGTAGAAATTCTCTCTCCATATCATCCCATGTCCTAATAGACCTATTGATTAAACTCATAAACCATGTTAATGCTGCTCCTTTCAATGTTGAAGGAAACAGTTTAAGTTTCTCTGCATCTTGTAGATAATCATAGGTTCTACATAGAACTTCAAATTCAAATAAGAAGGTTTCAGGATCCCCACTTTTTAGTCCATGAAAGTTTGGAAGAATAGAAGGTGAGATGTTTTTCATAGTTGCATTAGTCTCTTCATCTACTATAGGGAATCCAAAATAACTTCCAGTTTCCCTTCTACCTCTTCCTCCTTCTGCATTTCCTCTTCCTCCTTCTACATTTCCTATACCTCTTCCTCTGTCTCCTCCTCTTCCTCTACCTCCTCCAAATAGTGTATGTTCTCCATTAAATACTTCTCCTTCCCCTTATTCTGCCATGATAGACTCTTCTGAACTGATATAGGGTTCATTTGGAAGAGCTAGTTGTTTTACTGGTTCTTCTATTAAGGGTATATTGAAGAAATAGTCCTCTTCTTCCTCTTCACTAGGGATCTATAATTCTTCTGCTGGAATATATTCCCCTGTGGAAGTGAAAAAGGTTACCCCTTATATAGGAGTCCTTGAATCTTCTTCCTCTAGAATTGCTTCAGTGGATGAAGTGGGGGATCTTCCTGATGGGATCTGATCTTGAGACTTCTAGAAGCCTATGACCAGTATAGTATGGAATGTGAGTTTAAGTTGGAGGTGTGATACTTCTTAGTCTTGGTGGAGTGAGTGGATTTGTGGGAATTAAACTTCTACCTCTTACAAATCTACCCCTAGAATCTCTTTCTCTAAGCATATCATTGTTTTTGGGAAATAGGAAATAAGGCTACCTAGTTATACCTCCCTAGCAGTGGCACCAAAATATTTAGTCAATTCAGTGTCCTGAATTGATAGCATAAATTATCAACCAGGGCTTATAAACTGATGAGGTATAGTTGCACTATATGTGCTTAAATATCCTTATTCTTATTTCATTTTTTTCAGTATTTTGTTGATGTTTTTGAGTTTTTTTTATGTTTAGGTTTTAGTATGCTATTCTATGTTCAAAAGGTGACATCAAATCTATGACAAAAAGAAAAGAGAACCAGACTCAAAACAGAGTGTAATTGTAAATTATGTTCCTAATCAGGAAAATGATGAAAAACAAAGCATTCTAATCCATGGATGTCCTAGCTTTAAAATGAACATAAATGACTCAAGACATTATATTTCAATCTAATATTTTTAGTTAGAGTTTTGTTGGAATAGTTTGTGGAAGAGATTGAACTCCAATGTGGTGAGGATCTTCCTAAAAACAGACAGCAACCTAGAATATTATAATGCAATCTTATTCATAATTGAGATATTTTGGAACAGCTTGTGAAGAAAATTGCTATAATATGCTAAGGATCTCCTATGAATATTTGAAACTACTTATGACATTATAACTAGATCTCGTTCATCAGCTAGAGATTTATTGGAAAATTTTATTGAAGGAGATTAGATATAATGAAATAAGGATCTTTTAAACAAAAAGTGACCCACAGTACTACAATTAGGTATTTTCTGTGATTTAGAGATTTATTGGAACAGTTTTGAGGAAAAGACTGTTTGTAACAATATGAGTATATTCTCTCTAATTGCAGAACAAGAAATGCTAATTAACTCAACATAATACAACCAAATATCATTCAGAAAATAGTGATATGTTGGAAAATCTTTTAAGAAAAAGGATGGTTGTAGGATACTGAGGATCTTTTAATCTAAATAACAGAGCTAAAGTGTTGGTAACTCAAGATGTCATAACTAAATCCATTCACTGAATAGAGATATGTTGGAAAATCTTTTGAGAAAAGACTAATTATAACATCATGAGGATCTGTTAGTTAAACAAACAATGCAAGACATGATACTAAAAGATATGAACTCAGAAAACTGTCTAAGTAAGAAATATAACAACACAGAATTAAAAGCTACTTATCTAGAAAGCGTGTAGAAGCCTCCTTAGATAGCAAGGGCCCTCTGATATCAATTTGGCATGAAAATATTTAACTCCTCAAGTTTGTCTTCAACACAGCATCAAAGTTATGCTTCTTCTTATTATCAAAAATACTTTCAAATAGAGTATCACAGCTTTGGAAAAATAAAAGTTAACTTCTGTTTCTCAGTCTTACCGAGCTAAATTTATAGGCAATTACATAACTGATATTGAATTAAAGTAGGAATAGGTGTATTCTAAAGTCATAATCAAACTAAAACTCCTTTTTAGGACTCGTGATTTGCTGAAAGCAAATCAAGAGTCCTTATCCTAATAAAAACTTGCTTCTCGGACTTTTGGTTTGACCACATGCATAACCATCTCCAGTTATTGACTCAGCCTTCGTGGATGACAAGGAATGATGTAGGAAAGATTTAGAATCTAACCATATACTCGTTTTATTCATATGACACCTGTGATATGTTCAAACACCAAAATGGCTACAGAATGTGTAACTGGCTACAGAATGACTGCATTCTGTAGCTAAAACTGATCAGAAATCATTAAGACAACAAAACCACAAAAGTACAACAAGTTAGTCATTGCATATATTCCTTAAGTGATTTTAATCATTCTTATTGATCTTTAGGTCTATAAAATGACAAAATGAATGATAAGATGAAGTGGAATTTGGAAAAGGAGAAGACACTTTTAGGGCTCAACACCAGAAATAACCAACACGAAGGATTTTCTGTGTAGTGGCATAACCAGACATGTGACCGCCACAGGCGCCACTGTGGCAATCATTTAGGGCTTTCTCAGCTTCCTCGAGAGTCAAACACCGGCGGAGTATGGAATCCATTCCAACATGATAGAGTGTATCTCTGACTATACGATAAGGTTGCAACTGATGTCAGATGCATCGGCGGGCATCCTTCGTCAACTCAGATCTGAAAGTAGAAGTATGGAGATAGACAATGATATCACCACACCAAGGATCGAGAGTGCTAATCAAGAAAAGCGTATCATTTGGAATGTATTCCTAAAAACGAGACGGAGCAGAGTCGGAAGGGAGGGAATAGATCAAGTCCGCAAAGACTAATGATTTCTTCGACTTGGCAGCAGTAAATTCTAAATTGAACTCTTGGAGGCTGAAAATCCACTTCGAGTATTTTCTCCCCAGTAATTTTTGAGACAATATATAGGTCATAGGGTTGCAATCATAAATCACAGTCACAGTATGCAAAAGGATATAATGATGAAAGCGCTGAACTTCTTGAACCGTAGCTAACGCTAACTTCTCGACATGTGCATAGTGTGTCTTAGGATTGAGAAGGTTACGAGATAAGTAATAGATAACATGTTCATTAATGTCATCATCATCTTGTACCAGAACCATGGCAATATTACTGAAAGAAGAGGAAAAATAGAAGTAAAAATCATGATGATAATTTGGAGGACGCAATAGAGGAGCGTTGACAAGCAATGTCTTAAGTGCTTCAAAAGACTTCTGAGGAATCTCATCCCAACAAAATGGGACACCCTGCTTTAATAATTGTGTGAATCCTTTAGCCACTTCTACATAGTTAGGTATGAAACAGATTAGAAAATTAGCCTTCCCTTGCAAACTCTGTAACTGATGCAACGAGGAGGGAGAGGAGAGATTGATAATAGCCTCAACCTTGAGTGGATTGAGGAAAATTTCGTCTTTGGACACGATAAACCCCAAGAGTCTACCGGAATCAACACAGAAGACGCACTTGTGCAGATTAAGCCGAATGTTGTAACATCGACAACGAAGTAAAATCTGATGAAGATGGTCAAGATGGTCCATACGCTTAGTTGAATGAGCGGGGAGGTCATCCAGAGAAGGTTGAACGATGTGACGAATATCGTGAAAAGCATACGAAATCGTTCGCTGAAATGTGGCCCTAGCATTCTTTAAGCTAAAAGGGAGTTTCTTATATGCAAAAGTACCCCAAGGATAGATGAAGGCAGTCTTATGCTGATCGGTTGGGAGAATTTTAATTTGATTATAACCAGAAAAACCGTCCATGAGGGAAAAAACCTCACTCCCGGCACAGTCATCAATGATTTGATTGATAAAGGGAGTAGGATAATTATCCTTGGGACAAGCTCGATTTATATCATGATAATAAACGTAAACCTGAATCATTCCATGTTTTTTATCTATAGGAACAATATTAGAGACTCATTCTGTCAAAGGAATCGGATAAATGAAACCAGCTCTGAGAAGCTTTTCAACTTCACCTTTAATGGAAACAGTTTCAAGGGTGCACAGGACGAAGACGTTGGCGAACAGGTTTCGAACCAGGGTAAGTAGGTATTTCATGCACCACGACACTAGGATCAATTCCAGGAATTTATTCATAGGACCATGCAAAGATATCACGGAACTCATGGAAAAGGCTAGTGTAAACTTGTACGTCGTCGGGAGAACAAGTGACCCCGATATAGATGTTCTCGACGATTCCTGGTTTAACAGAAATGTCAATATGCATCGTTTGTGTAATATTACTCAAGTTACCTTTCATAAAGATGTTGTGTGTCAGAACAGGTATTTGAAGTGGAGAAGGAACCTGAGATGCAAAATGCTCAAGACAAGTAGACATGGCCCCGACGCCAGGCATGAATGAGGAACGATGATGACCATCATCCCATGACAGATCCTCTAGAGACATAGTTTCCACGATGGCTTCATCGAAGGGAAACACTTATTTCAAAGGATCAGGTGAATCCGAATCGCCAAGCCAAGGGGATTGAGAATAAATGTCAAGAGACATGCTCAAAGGAGCATGATCATAGGATGGAGTTTCCGAAGCTGCAATGATTTCACAATATTCAATCTCAATCAGACTCAACGGCATCTAATCTCTAAATTAATTGATCAGTTCAGGTGAAGGAATAATCCATGGGTCATCAGACCAAGAGATCATATTGATCTGAATAGTGTTTGGTGGAGGAAGAGGAAAAATACCCATGAGGGCAGGATCCTTGAAAAGGCCTAGCCCGTTACACTAAAAATTGTCATCCTGACATTCTGCTATGTGTATGAGCTCATTATAACTCATACTTCTTCCTTTGCAAGTCTAAACATATTAGTTCCTCATGTCAAGCCTTGAAAATCAGAAAAAGTTCCTAAAAGTCTCCTAAACTTTGGTATCGCACTTTCTGGCTATCTTGCCTGCGGTCCCGCACCCAATGTTCAGCTATCCTACGTACCTGAACGCACTTTATATTTTTTATAGGTGTGGACCCCTGTAATATTAAAAAGGCGCAAGTAAAATCCAAAAATCTCAATTAAAGTAAATTCTGGAAGCTTCTAGAATGGATTTTGCGGTGGCAGAACCGCTCTTGTGAGGTGCATAAATCCATTACCTTATGGAGCTAACCCCTTGATGTGAGGAGCTTATCCCTTTGAAGGAGGATTCTATCCATTCATACTTGGAACAGAAAACCTCCTCTTTTCCACTATAAAAAGAGGCATTGGGTAGCCTCAAAAGGTTTAAGTTTTGGAGATTGAGAATTGGAGTTGAAGCTTTAGAATATTTGAAGTTAAGTGCTGTTGAGATTTAGACTCAGTTAACTAAGACTTTTGTGAGGAGAGATTGCATACCTTTATTCTTCTTGGTTGGAGGAGTGCAGAGATTATCAAAGTAAAGGAGACTCCTGCTTCGGACCCCAGAAAGTCCTGTGCAACATCAAGGCTCAGGTTGTAAGGATTTTCTTCTTTTGAAATTAATACAAATATACTCATTTTTCTCAATAAGCTTTCAATCGATGGTTTATTTCATATATTCCTTGATCACTATGATAAGCATGGTTTATGATGATTTCTATACAGGTGCGATGTAATATTTTTCTTGTTTGTGACTACAGGTTTACGAGGAAAACTCCTTCAAGTGCGCGAGGGGCAACGACGACTTCAAACAAGCATTGGACAAACGGTAAGTCTTTTACACCTCTATAGAGCTTTTTATAAACCTTACATGATTAGAGAAAGATTAGTATGTTTGGTTGTTTGTTGCTAGATACTTTTAGTACTAGGGAGATCGGTCTTGTCCGCAAGACGGATTAATCCTCCAACAAATTGGCGACTCCGCTGGTGAAAGAACTTGTTGTTTTTGGTTCTCTTTTATTTTGATTTGAGGAAAAAAATTTCCTGGTTTTTGATTGATGGATGTCTGCCTGGATAGCTTAGGTTTTCTCTGTTTTTGAAAATTTTGAAATCTCTTACGTTTTTCTTGAACTTTTATGGGGACCGCAATTTGTTCTTTTGCACAGTGCGGGAAGTTTTGCACTTTCCTTAAGTAAACAGTACGGGACTGCACCTGTTACTTCTGGAAGCCTGCGGACCCTTTTAAACTTTGGAAAAACTTTATATTTCTTTTTTCTAGTTTAGTTTAGATTTAATTTAGGATTCTTAGCATCTACCTAGATCTGTATTTCTCTGTCAAAAATCCTTGTTTATGAGTTTCTTTCAGCAATTCTTCATCTCATTAATCTCCATTAAGTTAATTGGGTGTTTTGAGTCTCTTTTTTAATTTGATTTCCTTTGGTCATTACTTGGAGGTTTGTCTTAGTCTTTTCACAATTTAGGGGGGGCTAAATTGTGTATGAGTGTTAATCGCCTTTGAGTGTTTTTTGATCTTTGGAACTCTCACCCGATTTTCTTGACTTGCACTTGATTGGTTCTTAGATTACATTAGAATCATCTTTTGTTTGAGAATTCTCTTGCATAGATCACATTTGCATAATTAGAATTCTCATTTTCAGAATATGAATGAAAAATGTGCATAGATTACATTTGCATACTTTTCATGTGAATTGTGCATAGATTACAACTGCATAGTTTACATTCTGAAAAATCAATCATAGATTTAGATCAGTTTCTTTGATTTGAATTTAGATGTTTTTATGCTTGTTTTAAAAACACAAAAATATAAGGTATTTTTTTGCGCGCGCAGGCTTTTTGAACCTCTGCTCTACCAGCCTCTTCGCGCTTTAATTGCACCTGGGCTGCTAGCCGCTCCAGCGCACCCCAGCTCCTTCCATCTCGACCTGCTCTGGGCCAGATCCGGCCATGGATGATCGCAGGGCTCCTGATCCCCCTCCGCCTCCGGAGGTTTCGACTTTTAGAGCAATGATTGCAGCTGCTCCCAAGCACCCTCCGTCAATATCTCAACAGAAATTCGTGAAAAAAATGGATTCAATCCCCACCATGGCCCTTCCAGAAGAAGACACCTGCAAATCGGTGATGAATCTGGCAGAGAGAGGACTCATAGGTCAGTTCACGGGCCTCTGGCCCTCTCCCAAATCAGTTGAGGATTGGACTCAAAGGAATTGGAAGCCTCTGATCAAGGAGGGAGTCAAAAGCTACTTCGTAGGTAAGGGTTTCTTTGTGTTTGTTTTTGAAAACCCGGAAGACAAAGGATTAATCTTTAGAAACGGACCATACTTCATGGGTCCTCAGGGCCTATATCTAAACAAATGGTCTCCATATTTTGACCCCACCCAGGATTTTCCCTCGGCTGTCCCGGTCTGGGTTAGACTCCCTCATTTGCCTCTCCACTACTGGAATCAAAAATCCCTCCAGATAATAGGTAACGCTTTGGGAAAATACATAGACCAGGCAGCACGAAAGGATCAGTACTCATGCGCACGCATCTGAATGGAAGTGGACCTCGAAGAAGGACTACCGGAAGCAATCAAACTCACCGTTGTTGGGTGGACGCATGTCCAAGAGATGGACTATGAACAGCTGCCATTTAAATGTATGCATTGTCACAGGTACGGTCACTTTGCAAAGCACTGTAAGAAGAAGGCTAAGGAACAAGTAGATAAAAAAAACGGGGAACAATGGACCCTAGTCCAGAAAAACACAAAATCAAAAAAAGGCACAGGTAAAGGAAATATGACTGGAGGCCATTCAAGCTCCAAAAGCAACCAAGAAGCGAAAGCAACACCAAATGGACCAGAAAGAGATCAGGTCAACCAAGTCAACTCAAACTAGGAGAATGAGGAACAGGCTGTCCCCTTACCTCCAAAAAAAGAGGGAGAGGAAGCAACACAGATGGAGGTAAATCAAGGCAGTCCCACCAATCCTTCATACGCAGAAATAGCAAGGAAAAAACCTGTGGATAGCTCTAGTTCTTCTGAGGATGAAACCTACGAGCGCCCTTCCAAAAAAGCAGGAAGGAAATATCGAAAAGAGAAGAGGGAAGAAGAGGCAGAAAGACTCAAGATTCAAGGAAGTCAGTCCACAATAGAAATGTCTATTGGGAAAAATACCAGACCAAGGCCTTCCAAGGGAGGTCCCAATCCCCCTCTTGGTAAATAATGAAACTCGTCTCTTGGAACTGCAGAGGCCTGGGGAACCCCTCTAAAATAGAAGCAGTCAAGGACCTACTGAAAGCTGACCCCTCAGATATTCTAATGCTCCAAGAGACAAAAATAGAAGGGCAAGCCCTTCTAGAGCTAGGCAGATCAAAGTGGAACAAAAGAACAGGAAAAGCAGGCAGTTCAAGGGGAACCTCTAGAGGATTGGCAACACTTTGGATGGATGACCTCTTCCAGCTGATAAAATCCCATGAAACCCAGCACTGGATATATACGGAGCTGAAGCACAAGGCAAGTAAGTTGTCCATCTCTCTCTTCAATATTTACGTTTCGGTTACTCACTCAAAAAAACGAGAATGCTGGGATACACTTGTGGCCTTTCTAGAGCAGTCCTCTCCCAGCAACATCATACTTTTCGGGGATCTGAATATTGTTTTGAAAGCAAAGGAAAAGAGGGGGGGTTCCAGTTCCAGAGACCCTATGCTGGCCAAGGTTGAGGAGATTTCCCAACTCTGGGACCTTTTAGATTTCAGGCCCATCCGTGGTATTTACACTTGGTCAAATAATCGGGTTGGATTGGAGCACATCTCTGCTCGATTGGACCGCTTCTTGGTGCAAAGTTCCATTTTGATGAAAAAGAAAATAACTTCCAAAATTTTGCCTAAACTCTCCTCAGACCATAAGCCGATTCAGCTCCACCTTGAAGATGAAGAAGACCTGGGACCGTTACCTTTTCGATTCAGCCCTCTCTGGATTGAGAGAGGTGGATTCTTTGAGACTGTCAAGGCAGCATGGGCCAAACCAATCTTGGGATCCTCCAGCTACGTTTGGGAGCAAAAGCTGAAAGCTACAAAGCATGCTCTGAAGGATTGGATTAAGAAATCGGAAACCAATCCCACCAATCAGAGAAAAGAGGCAGTGCAGTCTCTGATGTCCCTGCAAACTGATATGGAGAGTAAAGATATTACATCTGAGTTGCTGGAGGAAGAAATAAAAGCGCAAAGAGCAACGTATCAATCTTTTCGAAAGGAAGAAGAATACTGGAGGCTTAAATCTAGAAGCCTGTGGTTGAAGGCCGGGGATCGGAACACTCCCTTCTTCCACCGGCAATACAGAGTGATACTGTCAAGGAATTACATAGCAGAAATCAAAATAGTTGAGGGTCAAGTTTGTAAAGGATTCAATCAAGTCAAAGCCGCTGCCGAAAACCACTACAGGAATCTGTACAGAGAAGAAACTCAAAGAAATGATGAGGAGGCGGCTGACTTTCTCTCCAGTATCCCTCCCCTCATCAGTCCTGAAGACAATTCAATCCTCTGCAGACCTATTACTGAGGAGGAAATCATAAAATTTATTTGGTCCATGGAAGCAGAAAAGGCCCCTGGGCCTGATGGATTCACAATCCACTTCTTCAAATCCTGTTGGCACATTATCAAGGCTGACCTGCTTAAAATGATAAGAGGATTCATGAAGAAAGCTAAGATTGGTGGAGGAACCAAGTCCACTTACCTGGCTTTAATCCCCAAGGAAACCAATCCAGACTCCTTTGCTAGATTTAGACCCATCTCGCTATGCAATGCTTCTTATAAAATTTTGGCAAAACTTCTAGCAAATCGAATCAAGCCACTGTTAAAAAGACTGATCTCCAGCTCTCAAGGTGGCTTTGTGGAGGGTAGGAACATTCTGGACAACGTTATCCAAGTTTAGGAGACAATACACTCCAGCAAACAGTGGAAGGAGAGAGGTATGTTGATAAAACTAGATATGGAAAATGCTTTCGATAGAGTAAATCACAACTTCCTTTCCAAGGTCCTGCTCACCTTTGGTTTTTCGACACACTTTGTTCAATTAATTAAAGCCTGTATTGATAGTCCGTGGATTGCTCCGTTAGTTAATGGCAGACCAACTAACTTCTTCCAAGCTCAAAGAGGTATCAGGCAGGGATGCCCACTTTCTCCCTTCCTGTATATCTTAATAGCAGATTCCCTTAGTCGAAAGCTTGCTGCTGAAAGATCAGTTGGTAATATTCCGGGTCTCAAACCTTCCAATGGAGCAGAACCAATGAACCACGCTCTCTTTACCGACAATTCTCTTCTCCTCGGAGGAGCTTCCATCAGAATAGCCAGAGCATTCGACTCAGTCCTCAGAAAGTATTGCAGAGTTTCAGGTGCCTTAGTTAATGAGAGTAAGAGCGAAGTCTACAGCTGGAATATAGATCAACATGAACTCTCCACAATCACTGCTCTCCTCGGATTCAAAGGTCAAGCAAATTGGGACAGGTTTAAATATCTTGGCCTCCCCATAACATCTGGAGTTAACAAGAGATCGCTATGGAGTGATATAATCTCAAAAATCAAATCCAAAATTGCTGCGTGGGGAGGCAACTGGTTGACTAAGGGAGGTAAAGTAATTTTAATCAAATCCTTGCTGTCTACGCTCCCAATTTACCAGGCAACTTTTCTCCTTGCGCCTAGAAACGTGATGGAATAGATCTCCAAGTTGCGCAGAGATTTTCTTTGGCAGGGAGGGAAGGGTAACGAGAAAAAAATGCACCTGGTTAACTGGGATGTGGTCAAAAAACCACTGACATAGGGCGGGCTGCAAATTAGAGATCTCGCGCTTGTCAATCTAGCGTTGGGAGGAAATATTTTGTGGAAGCTAATCCATGAGCCCTCTCATCTGGTCAGTGAAACCTTGCGCACAAAGTATGGACCCAATAACGCACTCACCAATCTTCATAACGCAAGCGCAGCTAATAGCACGCAAGCTTGGAAATTATGTTGTAAAAGTAGCAACTTTTTCAAAAAATTAGTCTACAGGATACCAGGAAATGGTAAGCGTACACATTTGTGGCTTGATAGTATAATGGGAAGTGAACCATTAGCTGAGAATGATGACATTGCAGACATTAGGAATTGGCTGGAGCGTGCAGGAGTAAGCAAACTTTATGACATCTCAAGCTGGGATCAGCGTGGAGACTGGAATGGATGGGATTTCCATGGAGTGCCAGCACGGTATTCTCATCAACAAGCAATGCTAGTCGAACTGTTGGAGGACGATGCTCCTGTTTGTAGATCCAAAAGAGATAGTTGGGGCTGGGGACAAACTGGATTTTATACCACAGCAGCTGGTTATAAAGCATTACAGGTCTTTAGAAATAGCAGTCAAACACCGGAGTTCTAGAAAAATGTTTGGGAACCTCTTTCCCTTCCAAAAGTAAACTTCTTCTTCTGGACCTTGGTCCATAATAAGCAGCTTACGGGAGATAATCTGGAAAAAAGGAACATAGCAAGGCCTCACAGATGCGCACTATGCAGCAATAACTTCGAAACAGCCCAGCATCTTTTCATGGAGTGCAGATTTGCTGAAGAGGTTTGGGTTCTCATTTTACAGGACTTTCAGATCCCAGCCCCTACGAAGAACTCTGTTGCAGATCTCTATGCCTCTTGGAGTCAATACTATTCCCATCGAATCCCTTCCAAATATTTCTGGCGTAGAATCTAGATAGCGCTCCCCAAATATGTATGCTAGCAGATTTGGTTGGCCCGCAATCAGAGGATTTTTAAAGAGCTGCTATATACCCCTCTGCAGGTAGCTGCAAAAGCTAAGTCCTTCCTCTTGGAAGCGGCCCAATATCAGTATTTTAAAGAAGATCATTTGCTACTTCCTGAAGAAAATAGATGGCTAGGAATGCTAGTGACACATCCACGTAAGTATCTTCAACCCCCCCAAAGTGACAATCCAGAATGGCGCATAAGATATGAGGATGATTTTTTTCAATCTTGGTGGAGGTCTCAAAACTTATCCACTATCTTTTTTGACGGGGCGTCCAAGGGGAACCCTAGTGCTGCCGGAGTGGGTGGTGTTATCTAATCTCCTGGTGGGTCTTCCAAAGACTGGTTCTGTTGGGGAATATGTAATAAATCCAACAATCATGCAGAGATCCTTGGGCTTCTAAAAGCTTGTCTTATTGCAAGAGATAAAGGTATCAAAGTGCTCCAAGTCTTCAGTGATTCAGAGATAATAATAAAAAATATCAACTTGGAGACTCCGTTCAACAATGCCAGCCTTAACAAAATACTGGACAGATTGAAGAGAGTTATTCTGGACTTTGACAAGTGAAAATTTCACCATATTTTGAGAAATTCAAACAGTTAAGCTGATAAGATGGCAAACAAAGGCAGCTTGCTCATGAAAGGGCAGCTCATTGTCAACAATGTTAGCACTGTTCAAATTCCCTGAAAGTTGTAATAGCTCATTAGAAGCAGTAGAAAGAACTTTGTTTTGCAATAGGGGCTGCCTTGGCAAAGGCCCATAATCTTTACAATATAATAAAATCCATACCCGTTACAGTTATAAAAAAAAAAAACACAAAAATATAAAAATTGTTTTGGGATTGATTTGCATTAGTTTTTCTTGATGAAATTAGTGCATTAGAGAATTTGTTATATTTTCTCTTAGTGATCAATTTTTTGCATTGTTGGAAGTGAATGGAAACTCTCTCCTTACTTTAGTTAGGATTCATCGAATTGAAAATATTACATTATCATATTCGATTGCATTCAGTTTTGGATCGGGTCATAACACCATTGGTTTAGTATCCATTTACCCTTTTGAGTAATAATAGCCTAAATAACACAGCGCTTAATAAAATTCATCTAGTAATTTTTACATTTTTAGGGCTCTTTCCACCAATCTAGCTCAGGATTAGTGCTTTGGAATAGGTTGTAGTTAGCTTTCCAAAGCAACAAAAAAAAACAGTAGATAAATCTTGCGGTATGAAATAAACCCAATTGTAATTTGTATAATCTGGGAAGCTTCTCTTAAATAATTCAATCACGAGATCATGTCTGAACCTTTGAGACAATCAATTATGTTTCATTGGGGAAGATAGAAGATTTTGCGCGCATTAGAAACGGTAAACCTCGGATTAACCATTGTCGAGGAGCCTGGGGTCACTTGTCGGTAAACCTCAGATTGACCATGTCGAGGAACCTTCAAGGGGATTGAGCTTTGTTACTCTGCCCTTGCGTGTGGTATAGGATCGTAGACTGTTCCCCCAGCTATATTTGTTACTGTTGGTAACCTTAGTGTCCATAGACTTAAGATTATTTCCTAAGGTGACGGTGAAGGAAAGATCTCACTGTACCTGGAGTAGACGTCGACTAGACTCACTTGGACTCTCTGGGGGGTTCTCTTCACTCGAGATGGTTCTGTGAAGAAACTTGTGCCAGTCTATTTCATTAAGCAGGTTTACAAGGAAAACTCCTTCAAGCACGCGAGGGACAATAACGACTTCAAACAAGCACTGGAAAAACGGTAAGTCCTTAACACCTCTATAGAGCTTTCATAGATCATATATGCTTAGAGAAAGAATAGTCTATTTGGCTGTTTGTTGCTAGATACTTTTAGTACTAGGGAGATCGGTCTTGTCCGCAAGACGGATTAATCCTCCAACAAATTGGCAACTCCACTGGGGATCGAACCCAGAATCTCTGGTTTCTGAGGATGGTTCATGTTACTAAGTCAACCTCATTAAAAAATGAATCAGGTATGAGGACAGTTCTTTTCCTGTTTCAACCTCATTAAAAAATGAATCAGTAGATAAATTGTAGAGAGTAGATTGATAGATTAGAAATACGTAGTTTATGAGGATGGTTCCTTTTACTGAGTCAACCTCGTTAAAAAATGAATCAGGTATGAGGACAGTTCTTTTCCTGTGTCAACCTCGTTAAAAAATGAATCAGTTGGTCAGAGGATGGTTCCTGTTACTGAGTCAACCTCATTAAAAAATGAATCAGGTATGAGGACAGTTCTTTTCCTGTGTCAACCTCATTAAAAAATGAATCAATAGATTATATAGGTAGATTGTAGAGAGTAGATACGAGGATAGTTTCTTTTACGGTGTCAACCTCGTTAAAAAATGAAACATGTAGGTGAGGATAGTTCCTGTTACTGTGTCAACCTCATTAAAAAATGAAACACGTTGCCATGAGCATAGTTATTTTCCTTCGTCAAGCTCGTTAAAAAATGAAACAAATCCTCCCCTAATTGAGTCGAGTCTTTGACTAGATCTCGTAAATGTCAAGTCATATATTTAGGTTAGTTTTTGCATAATTTTCTTACAGTTTTAGGTCAGGTCTTTCATATGATCTCGTAAATAAACCTTCATTCCATCCAGCTATTAATTACCAGCAGTGTACTTAGTTGAATGAAATGAAGCTGGGGGGCCATGCGCTCTAGCAGTTATGCTTAGGGGGCATCAAGCACAGTTTCTCTCCGTTTCAAGCTTGTGTAAAAATGAAACCACTCTGAAGCAGAGTTTTTCTTTGTTTCAAGCTTTTGTAAAAATGAAACCTATATCGAGTCGATTTCGGTTATTTTCAAGACTCGTTAAACTCATGAAAATCCCGAGATTATTTTTCTATATTTCATTCTCGTAAAACATATGAAAATGCCGAGTTCTTTCCATCTTTTCCTACTTGTAAATTAAATTGAAAGTCGGCCACAGGAGTACATTTTTATCCCTTTTTCGAACTTGTTAAAATTTTAAAAAAAAAAGTGAAAACCATGAGTACATTTTTATCGCTTTTTCGAACTCGTTAAAATTTACAGAAAAAGTGAAACTACTGAGTATACTTTTATCACTTTTTCATATTCTTGAAAATTATGAAAAATCGAAACCTTGGAGTTCTCTTTTAAGCCCTTTTCAGACTCTCTAAACATGAAAAGATTGCCGAGTACTTGATTGTTCGAACTCGTTAAAGTAAATGAATAATCGTCCCTTCAGTATAATTTTACCCCTTTTACGGACTGAAATGGACTATTTACGAAAAAGGTATACGTTGACTAATTACGGTCAATAGAGTTCTCTCCCGCATTATTTTATCCTTTTTCGGGCTCGAGAGACTAAATTTACGAAAAAGTACACCCATGGAGTTTTCTTAAGTTTTTCTTTTGACTCCCTAAAATTGAAAAACACCGAGTTTCTCCTATACTGGACTCGTTAAAACTTAACAGTAAAGGACCTGTTTAATTTTCAACAGGAACGAACCACTCCTTCTTAGGGTTCGAATATTAAACTAAGTTGGACTCATCCGAAGGATGAGCTTATAAACAAGCAAATGTTATCCTCCTCAAGCTTGTCAAAAATAAAGAGGTACTTGCCAGAAATGGTGGGGGAAAAGAGAGAAAAATGGACTTGTTTGTTGTATTTTGATTATTCAGAAAACCGTTAACCACTCTTGAACACGACACTTTTTGTTCACCTGGGTTGGGAAATCCTTTGCCTAACAGTTAATCAAACCATATTGAAAGTCTTCAGCCGGTTTCTGGGTATTAGCTTTGGGTCAATTGTCACCAAACCATCTGCAGTGTCGTTATGTGTTCAAGAGGACAGTTCAAATAAACCATTCATCTGCAAAATATTTGTCATCCATTTTTGACCATCCCTGAGTCAGTCCTTGCCGATATATTTTCAAAACTTGATCTATGATTTCGTGTTGTGGGCTTGCCTACGACGGATCACTTTCTATCGACAACAACTCATTATCTAGGAAGTTGATCCAGAAATCGTCAGTACCTTGAAATCTGCATGCCTCAATGGCAGGTTTCTCGCCTTCGACGACAGGTTGCATCATTGACCTTCGATTGAATGATTCTGTGACATGTTCGACTTCATCTCATTCATTCACATTTCATGGATTGTACTGGGTACTTTGAGAGCCATTGACATTATTGGTGGTTACTCTCACACTTGTTAACAGTTTACATCATTGACTGGTAATCAAGTGGTTTCTACCATGTTCGACTTCGACACATTTATTCACATGGATAGAATCGTACTAGTTCGTGATGCGGAAATCAAGACCATGGATCTATTTTCTACCATCCAGGCTGCGAGGAATTTTGTTATTCATTTATACAGTGGACTATTCATAAACAGATGGTTGCGTCCATACTGTGTCTACGTATGTCTATACTGTGACGTATTCAAAATAATTCCTGTATCATAACAGTTTGAATTAGTTTCTAGTTAGTTTTGATCTGAGTATGGGAATGCCTACCTCAGCGATGATATGTTTACATATATATATTTTGCATTGAATGTTTTTACAAGTTCCAACTGGGGTGTCCACAGGATGATCCTTGAAATGATAAATTAATGCACTCTTCATATATGACAGACTTCAGCATCATCTATTCCAGACTTTTCACTTTAGGGGGAAATCTGTTACACTAAAAATTGTCATCCTGACATTCTGCTATGTGTATGAACTCATTATAACTCATACTTCTTCCTTTGAAAGTCTAAACATATTAGTTCCTCATGTCAAGCCTTGAAAATCAGAAAAAGTTCCTAAAAGTCTCCTAAACTTTGGTATCGCACTTTCTGGCTATCTTGCCTGCGGTCTCACACCCAATGTTCAGCTATCCTGCGTACCTGAACGCACTTTATCTTTGTTATAGGTGCGGACCCCTATAAGATTAAAAAGGCACAAGTAAAATCCAAAAAGCTCAATTAAAGTAAATTCTGGAAGCTTCTAGAATGGATTTTGCGGTGGCAGAACCGCTCTTGTGAGGTGCATGAATCCCTTACCTTATGGAGCTAACCCCTTGATGTGAGGAGCTTATCCCTTTCAAGGAGGATTCTATCCCTTCATACTTGGAACAGAAAACCTCCTCTTTTCCACTATAAAAATGGGCATTGGGTAGCCTCAAAGGTTTAAGTTTTGGAGATTGAGAATTGGATTTGAAGCTTTAGAATATTTGAAGTTAAGTACTGTTGAGATTTAGACTCAGTTAACTAAGACTTTTGTGAGGAGAGATTGCATACCTCTATTCGTCTTGGTTGGAGGAGTGCAGAGATTATCAAAGTAAAGGAGACTCCTGCTTCGGACCCTGGAAAGTCCTGTGCAACATCAAGGCTTAGGTTGTAAGGATTTTCTTCTTTTGAAATTAATACAAATATACTCATTTTTCTCAATAAGATTTCAATCGATGGTTTATTTCATAGATTCCTTGATCACTATGATAAGCATGGTTATGATGATTTCTATATAGGTGCTACGTAATATTTTTCTTGTTTGTGACTGCAGGTTTACGAGGAAAACTCCTTCAAGCGCACGAGGGACAACGACGACTTCAAACAAGCACTGGACAAACGGTAAGTCTTTTACACCTCTATAGAGCTTTTTGTAAACCTTACATGCTTAGAGAAAGATTAGTATGTTTGGCTGTTTGTTGCTAGATACTTTTAGTACTAGGGAGATCGGTCTTGTCCGCAAGATAGATTAATCCTCCAACATGGCCCTATGCTCTCATAGGGAATAGGAATTTTATCCACATACGAAACGTTGTTCTTGGAAGAAGAGGTGAAGAAGGACAATTGATCAACAGTAACAATATTTCCTTCGTGCGGAAATTTCAGAACATGAAAGAGAGTGGACGGAACACACAGCATGGCATGAGTCCAACTACGACCGAGGAGAAGATTATAATTGAGTTTAGCATCGACGAATTCTACCTCGACATTGACTGTCTTCCCTTTCAAAGTAATCGGTAAACTAGCGAGAACACCTAAAGGTTTTGAGTCTTGTTGGGGCCCTTGTTTTGAATTTTGCATGAAGATAGATTTTGGGTTGCGGATTGGCACGTGGCAGGCACAACAACAGTAGGCAGCGGAGCTGCCAAGGTTGCTAAGGAGCAGGAGATAGGGGACGAGGTTGGTGTAGAACAAGTGCAGATGAATAAAAGAGGCAGCAAAGGATAGACAGTGGAACTCCGGGTCAATGGGAAGAAGCCGAAAGCAGCCGAGTGAGAACACAGGAGAAAATAATAGTTGCACTGGCTGGTGAATAAATAGGCCATCACCCAGGAAAAAAAGGCTACACACAGAGGGAGAGCGAGGTTAAAATAGAACAAGGCCGAGGAGCAGACGCCACAGGAGAGCTCTATCCTAGTCTCGACATCATTGTATTTCCTGTGTCACCACAGATCTGTGATTACTGTAGTATCTCTCTCTGTCTTGCAGGACCTCTGTAATGGGATCTGGAAGCTCATTCTGTTGAGCGATGTAACACTTGATTCTGCTGAATGTTTATTAATATATTTGAAGGTTGATGGTATATCGCATGTCTTGAATGTGTTGCATGATTCCTGTAGTACTTTAAAATTTTAATTGCTTATTATCTGCATGACGTTCTGAGAGGTTTTCTATATACGATGTTATGTATGTGTACGATTATGCGTTATCTTTGAGTTGTTGATCCATCTGCTGATACTGGACTGTTCCCCTCCTTCATGTGGTCACGGCACGCCTCGGGTGAGACTCTCTGCTCTTCGGAGTAGGGTGAAAATGTCGACGTGGTGCTAGACTATAGCGGACTCCTTTGTTGGCCTAATCCCTGAACCTGGGTCTTGCCCACGAGACCTGTTTCCTCGCAAACAAATGGGTCTGTTGCCGGGACTCAAACCCTGGTCTCTCGGGTGAGAGTCGCGTATCCTGACCAACTAGACTACAATGGAGGCCCCGAAATTCTGGTCGTGTTCTTGATGCAGGATTCCTGGCGTCTATCAGATAATCCTCCATATACATTTTCCGCTTCATGGCCATGAATTTGAACCAGTCTGTGAGGTCCGAGTCTATCAAAGTTTCACTATCATATTTCCCGGCCAATGACTTCGTCTTTTCAATTCTTTCGTCTATCTCCGGCTCGACAACTGATGGGATTGTTCTATCCATCTTCGCTCTACGCTGGTACACCTGTATCACTGCTTCACCTCTACGTCCCTGGCTCTCTACCTCCTGCAACCTTCCCTGTTCTTCTTGATCTGAAAATGGAAGGTACTTGAAAAGGGTGCAAGGTATCCATTTTCAATTATGTAAATGAGTGCAAAAATACTTTAAGTCTAAATCTGAAAATGTGAGAACTTCGTATTTCTAATACAGAGATTGACTGTAAGGGGCATTTACCGGATATTTCACCTTTCAAAGAAAGGATGAATCCAGAGGCTACCTGGCCCTGTTACAGACTCTGCCTAAAGAAATAATAGAAGTAAAAACTTAGATTTGATTAAAATGATCTTGCTTTAAACTTGATGTTATGCGGAAATTTAACTTGCAAATGGTGTATGTCTTTTCACTGTTTATGTATCTTAAGTGTAATTATTTTTGCTGAAACTTAACATGGGTATCAGCAACAATATTCAGCAATATAATATCAAAACACAACAGCAATATGATATAGGAGTTCACCCCAACTCTTGGACTACATCTCCTGGATCAAGCCTCCCAAAATGGGCTTGTCCTCTTGTATTAAAATCTCTCAAATGCAATACAAGATTATAAGTGTCTCAATAGAAAAATATGAATATATAAACTGATTCAAAAGGCAGGAAAAATATAAGAATGCCTTTTCAAATTCACTAAACAGTGAAAGATTACCATAAACAGTGATTTCTTTATCAATGTCCTACTGGTGCTTTGAACTTCTCTGCAACTTTTCGAGCTGTATAAGTCCTAAAATTCCTCTGAAACCTCTTCCAATGGCTTCAGAAGGTCAAAATTATCTAAAATAGAGCTTTGGTTCACCTCAAACTGATAACCACAACTCAAAATAGCTCCAAACCCAAAATGGCCCTAGTGGCTCAAAAAGCTTCTCCGAAGCTAAACAGGCTGAAAATGAGCTCCAATGGCTCTGAAACCTATGCCATTGAGTCCATAATGTGGAAGAGACCCAAAATCAAAAAACAAAATCACTTCAAAAGGATCTCCCATCTGAAAGATATGCCATATTTACTAACTGCCAGTCTTCCCCTTAAAAAACTCAAGTTAAGTTTAGTTAACTGGAGCTAAAAGTGGAAATCCGCCTTAATTGGTCGGATGGCGCTAAAATTGGCGGAGCTGTTAGTGTAGCATTAAATTTTCTGCCGGTCATGTGGCCTAACTGCAGCATTAAACGTTTTCGTAACCGCCGGAGTGTTAAGCTTTGGGTTCTGGTCAATGCCTTGTGGTCTTATGGAATGGGCGGGGGCTAGCCCGAAGCCCCTCCTAAACTTCCGCTCCGTATTGCAACATGTGCTCTTTGAACCATATGTGATGCCACGTATTCAAACCTTTAACCATATGTTTTAAAACCTTTACGTTGCCACATATTAACCCTTGCATTTTTGGGTTTTAACATAGTTCGAATTTACAACTAATGTGTGGTATTTAATTAATTTAATTAAAGTTTTTAATATTTAATATATATATATATATAATATTAATATAATATATGATTTTTTTAAATCAAATAAAATATTAAATTTTTATATATAAAAAAAACATTAATTAAACTATAATTAAAATAAAAATATTTCCAACACATAAAATTAAAAAATTCTTTTTCAAAATTGAAGGTTATTGGGCGATTTCAAAATGCAACAACTTCTTCATACAACGTCGGTTTTCAATGTCGTTCGTGGCGTTGGGATCGTATCGCCGAGGCCTATTCCGTCGCTTAGGTTCCAAATCAATTTGAGCACTTTCATTTTTGAGCTTTTTCCCAAGCTCAGATTTGAGCTCCTGATCACACCTCCCAAATGAGAGGCTTTTGGTCCCCAAAAGCTTACTGAAATGAAGAACTGAACTGTAGTATAGCAAATGAGAGAATAAAAATCCTCTTTTCTTCAGCCCTTCAAACACTTTTGCCTTACAAATCAAGTGAATTTGAACCACAAATGAAAAGAAATCGACATTTCCCTTTCTGAATGCGCTTGTCCACAACTGTCCACATCTGACCTTTTTGAACCCACACAGAAATTTCTGGTGAGAAATTTACAGAGTGAAACTATACAACGCAGCCTTGATCAATGATCTAAGGTGGCTCAAAACAAAAAATATATTACAACAAAATACATGCATACATCCGAAATTTGCATATGTACAAAAGGAGTACGTCTTACTGTGTCAAGAAGTCCATCCACTTCTCACCAAGCCACTTCCATGGTGAATTTTTCTGCTGCAACTTTTCCTCATGTGAAACTTCCCTTTCCACATCAATAATGGAATCCATGATTCCACCTTCGCCAATATTTTTGTCCTCTTGTTGCATATGCGTGGGACAACGAGTTGGATGCAAAGTCCAACAATGAGAGACAACATGTCCCTTCTTTTGGCAAAAAGTGCAAGTCATATGCACATTCTTTGAAGGTCGTCTTTGCTTCATCTGCTTCTTGTGTGCCTTCTTTCTCATCCAGCATCTCGAAACATGATGGTTAAATCAACCACAAAATGTACAAGAAATCCTCTTATGCTGCTTTGCATGCTTGCCATAAGCTGCATGTCTACCATCTTCTTGCTGCAACAAAGGCTTCAAACAATGGTAAGGAAGATTGCCATCATGACATTGATTTAATTGAGAACTTGGGAGAAATGTTCTCTTCAAATTTGCATCACATTCTTGAATGCATGTGCTCAAAGCTTCGCCATTAAGTTGCTCATAGCCAAGACCAATATTCTTGGGATGCTCCACAACACAAATAGGCTCAACAATGCCTTGTGCATGCTTGCCCAAACCTTTGCCTTCTTGATAGCCCATTTTCAACATCAATTTGGACCCAATACCTCTTGTATGCCGTTCAAAAGAACCAACACACTTTTCAATAGAGGAAACTGAAGACAAATCAGAATGATTTACCTCATGATTTACATCCTGAAGATGTGGTATTTTCTTGGACAAAGCTTCTTGAGCTTGAAGAAGCTGCAACTCCATATCATGCAGTCTTTGAAGAATGGCTTCTTTCTCTTCCTGCATAGCTAGCAATTGTGCACGAAGTTGAACACTTTCCCTTTGATCCTCAAGGAGAATCCGCACCATGTCCTTCACCTTAAAGAACTCATTCTTCATGTCATCATTGAAGAATATCGTGAAGGAGGAAAATTCACTTGTAGCAGAAGTTGACATTATGTAAATGTTCAAACAACCAAAAGGAACTTCCAAAGAAAAGTCCTCAAAGATTTCCAACAATGACAAGCTTTTAACCAAATGTCAGTAAATACCCCTTCTTAATCAAGCAGCCATAAAACAGTGAGATTGACTGTTTTAACACCTTTTGCACACAAAAAAATGCTCAACCCGAGCTCTGATACCATCTGATCTAAAAATGGAAGGTACTTGAAAAGGGTGCAAGGTATCCATTTTCAATTATGTAAATGAGTGCAAAAATACTTTAAGTCTAAATCTGAAAATGTGAGAACTTCATATTTCTAATAGAGAGATTGACTGAAGGGGCATTTACCGGATATTTAACCTTTCAAAGAAAGGATGAATCCAGAGGCTACCTAGCCCTCTTACAGACTCTGCCTAAAGAAATAATAGAAGTAAACACTTAGATTTGATTAAAATGATCTTGCTTTAAACTTGATGTTATTCGGAAATTTAACTTGCAAATGGTGTATGTCTTTTCACTGTTTATGTATCTTAAGTGTAATTATTTTTGCTAAAACTTAACATGGGTATCAGCAACAATATTCAGCAATATAATATCAAAACACAATAGCAATATGATATAGGAGTTCACCCCAACTCTTGGGCTACATCTCCTGGATCAAGCCTCCCAAAATGGGCTTGTCCTCTTGTATTAAAAGCTCTCAAATGCAATACAAGATTATAAGTGTCTCAATAGAAAAATATGAATATAAAAACTGATTCAGAAGGTATTAAAAAGCTAAGAATGCCTTTTCAAATTCACTAAACAGTGAAATATTACCATAAACAGTGATCTCTTCATCAATGTCCTGTTGGTGCTTTGAACTTCTCTGCAAATTTTTGGGCTGTAGAAGTCCTCAAATTCCTCTGAAACCTCTTCCAATGGCTTCATAAGGTCGAAATTATCTGAAATAGAGCTTTGGTTCACCTCAAACTGATAACCACAACTCAAAATAGCTCCAAACCCAAAATGGCCCTAGTGGCTCAAAAAGCTTCTCCGAAGCTAAACAGGCTGAAAATGAGCTCCAATGGCTCTGAAACCTGCGCCATTGAGTCCATAATGTCGAAGAGACCCAAAATAAATAAATAAAATCACTTCAAAAGGATCTCCCATCTGAAAGATATGCAATATTTACTAACTGCCAATCTCCCCCTTAAAAAACTCAAGTTAAGTTTAGTTAACTGGAGCTAAAAGTGGAAATCCGCCTTAATTGGTGGGATGGCGCTAAAATTGGCGGAGCTGTTAGTGTAGCATTAAATTTTCTGCCAATCATGTGGCTGAACTGCAGCATTAAACGTTTTCGTAACCGCCGGAGTGTTAAGCTTTGGGTTCTGGTCAATGCCTTGTGGTCTTATGGAATGGGCGGGGGCTAGCCCGAAGCCCCTCCTAAACTTCCGCTCTGTATTGCAACACGTGCTCTTTGAACCATACGTGATGCCACGTATTCAAACCTTTAACCATATGTTTTAAAACCTTTACGTTGCCACATATTAACCCTTGCATTTTTGGGTTTTAACATAGTTCGAATTTACAACTAATGTGCGGTATTTAATTAATTTAATTAAAGTTTTTAATATTTAATATATATATATATATATAAATATTAATATAATATATGATTTTTTTAAATCAAATAAAATATTAAATTTTTATATTTATAAAAGACATTAATTAAACTATAATTAAAATAAAAATATTTCCAACACATAAAATTAAAAAATTCTTTTTCAAAATTGAAGGTTATTGGGCGATTTCAAAATGCAACAACTTCTTCATACAGTGTCGGTTTTCAGTGCCGTTCATGGCATTGGGATCGTATCGCTGAGGCCTATCCCGTCGCTTAGGTTCCAAATCAATTTGAGCACTTTCATTTTTGAGCTTTTTCCCAAGCTCAGTTTTGAGCTCCTGATCACTTCTGCACTCACGACCTTCCTTACTCCTTGAGATGTTTCTAACTCGGAAATATCTGTCATTCTCACTCTTTTCTGCATGCAGGCTTTGTAGTTAACCGGCACGAGTGAGGTTGATGAGACCCCATAACTAATTAATTTTTGCTAGCTTCCTCCGCGGCGATAATCGTGTGATTAGTTGCCTGTTGAGGTGTGTTCTGACATCTGCTGACGGTGATGTGGGGAAATTGGCAGATGCGACGGCTGAGGTTACTTCTAATTATGGAAAAGTTATTACTGTAAGGTTACTTCTAATTATGGAAATTTATTTTGCAAATATTTTGCAAATCCTGGCGATCCTTCGGACTGACACAAGTACTGGACGAAATGATGGGGACTGAAACTTGACACGTTTTCTTATCCTACGTGGATGGCATGCTGGATGCGACCCTCCCCGACCACAATCGGTTGTGTTGCGGTCTCCGCAACCCAGCTGTTATTGACGACCTATGCATGGACAAGGGACACTACCTACGCTCATCTCGGGTGCGAGAGAGTTATTCAACTACGATATTCTACTGACTTCTCTTGATTGCGAGAGTTATTGAAAGAAAACTAAAGAAACTTAGTCATGGTAGGGCTTCAGGCGTGCGCCATTCACCCAGCCAGGTAAACCAGTACCATCCAGTTGAACCAACCGAACTGCTCTGGAATCCTTGATTTCAATGACGCAGTATGGTCCCAACCAGTGCATCTGCAGTTTCCCTAGAAATTTTTGAAACCTGCTATCATATAGAAAAACCTTGCCGCCAACCTGGAACATTTTTCTCTTAATGTGTCGATCATGCCACGCCTTCTGCCTGTCTTTCTGAACTTTTTGATGAAACTCGGTATGGAACCTTGCCTCGTCAAGTTCCTGTAATTCATGCAGGCGTTACTGTAGTGATTCCTCCTCCAAGAACTTTAGGGACGTGGCGATCAGGAGGCTTGGTATGGTGAACTCAGTTGGAATCACAGCTTCACGACCATACACCAACTGGAAGGGTGTATGATTCATCAAGCGCTTCACAGTTGTTCGGTAGGCCCACATGGTGGCTGGTAGACGTTCATCCCAATCATCCCTTTGTGCATTGCAGATCTTCATCAAGCCTTTTTCGAGGATTTTGTTAAACGCTTCGACAGTGCCATGGTACGGGCTGATTTTGTGATGTTGTATCATAAAGGTGTTTAGTAGTAATTGGATCGTTTCATTAATGAAGTGTGTACCTTGATCACTGGTTAAGCTCCTTGGGCAACCAAATCTATTGATGATGTTTTCGAAGATAAACCGAGCTACAGTTTCTGTCATAGAATCCCTCACCGCCTCTGCTTCGGCCCATCGAGTTAGGTATTCTGTGGCAGTGATGATGTACCGGGCCTTTGAATGTCTGGCTACAGGTGCGATGGGGCCTACAAAGTCTACAGCCCACTTCTCGAACAGTTGTAATACATTCACCGGGTGCAGTGGGAGTTCGTCTCTGTGAGAGGGCTTCCCTATCCTCTGACAAACATCGCATTTCTTGACAAAATATTTACTGTCAGCATGGACAGTTGGCCACCATAGTCCAACTTGTAGCACTTTCCTGGCTATGGGTTTCGCCCCTGCGTGTCCTCCCGCAATGCCACTATGGCATTCCCACATAACGGCTTCGCATTCATGGTCGAGGACACACCTCCGCAGAATCTTGTCAAGCCCCAACTTATACAATTTCCTCGCAATCAGTTGGTATTCAGCAGCTCAGACGACCAGGTATCGTTTCTGGACCGGGGTATAGTGCTGTGGACACTACCCCGTGGTGAGGTATGTTGCGATTTTGGCCAAATAATCCGGTATGGCTTCTACCCAGAAAATATTAGTATCAGACAATTGATCATCTAGAGAACCCTCATTTTCTCCAGTCTCCAACCGGGATAAGTAATCGGGCCTGACATTCAGCCTCTCGGGCTTGACAATCACTTCGAAGGTGAACTCTTGGAAGAGTAGGAGCCATCGGAAAATCTGTCCTTCCAGAACTGGCTTATTGACTAGGTATTTCAATGCAGAGTGATCAGTGAAGAATTTGAACTTACCCCCTAGGAGGTAGTGGCGGAACTTCTAGAGCAAGTACACCATTGCTAGTGCCTCCCTCTCTGTGGTGGTGTAATTCCGCTCCGCATTAGACAACTTGCAGATGGCAAAGCACACTGGGTGGTCGACTGTCGTTTCCCCTAGTTGCAGTAAGACAGCCCCAAGTGCAATACCGAAAGCATCAATATGCACATGGAACTGCTTATCCCAATCTGGGTGAACCAGAATGGGCGCAGTTGCTAGCTTCTCCTTCAAAGCGTCGAGAGATAATTTTCAGTCATCCGTCCACTGGAATACCTCTGACTTCCGTAGTAACTTCTCCAAAGGAGCAGTTATCTTCGCATAGTTTCTGATGAATCTCTTGTAATAGCCCGTGTGCCCCAGCAGTGATCTCAAATGCTTCACATTTTCCGGTGCTTCCATGTTGACAATTATTTCCACCTTTGTAGGGTCGACACAGATTCCTTGCTGACACACCACATGTCCCAGGAGCATTCGAAACGGAACCGCGAAGATGCATTTCTTCAGGTTCAATGAAATCTGCAGTTGCCGACACCGGTCGAAAATTATGCGTAGAAAGGTGGCGTGATCCTTCAACAAGTTGTAGACCATCTATTCATCCATGTAGACTTCCAAGAACTTATGAATATATTCTCGGAAATCAGCTATGACAATCGTAGAAAACACGGCAGGTGCGTTCTTCAACCCAAATGACATCACGTGATATGCAAAGGACCCCCACTCTATGGTGAACGTTGTCTTCTTCTTGTCCTCTTCTGCGATGCGCACCTGATGATATCTTGAGAACCCATCGGTGAAGGAGTATGCCTCATTCCCCACAACATTGTCTAGTACTTCGTCGATGAATAGGGTGGGGAATGGGTCATGAATGCAGGCGTTGTTCAAACTTCGGTGGTCCACACAGACGCGAATTTCTGATTTTTCCTTCTTATTTTTAATGACGATGGGACTCACCCACTTTGCTTCTTCCACAGGGAAAATTAGACCTGCCTTCAGCATTTTTTCGATCTCTATTTTGAATTTCTCCTTTATCCGCGGGTTCAATCGGTAAGGTCGATGCTTCGCTGGCCTGGCGTCCGGCTTCAATATAATCCGCATCTCTCTGAGATCCCCTTTGATCCCTTTCAAATCCACAACTAACGAAGGGAATAGGTCTTCGTATTCCTTGAGGAGACTAAAAATTTCCCTTGTCGCCTCCACGTCCCAGTAGTTCCCAAATGTAGCCAGTTTGGGTTTTTCCTCCATGCCGATGTTTAGCTTTTTAGTCCTCAGTGGAAGTAGATGTATTCCTTAGGTGGTAGGCTCTTCTTTGATGTTATGCTCTCCTTCTGTCTCTTCAAAGTACAGGTACCTCAGATCCTCTAGACTTTCATCTTCTGGCTTGTTGTCTATCCTTTGGAAAGCCACCTTGTGTCTACCATCAGGGTTCAGCACCAATGGACACCCGTCTGCGCTCTGGTCAGGGAAAAATAGTATTCCTCTGATGGCCTATAATTATTGGGATATCGAGTCTGTCTTCCCCTTAAATGAGAAGCACTGAACAAATTTGTCCGCAACCTCCGGCCAGGAAGTGGTCCCTCTCTTCCTCTCTTCTTCCAAGTACCAGGCTTGCAGAATGGTGTCCAAGGAGTGGACAAACTAATGTACCCATAGCTCCTCTGAATATCCCACACTTCTCCACTGCTCCTGACATAATTTCAGATGGTCTTTTGGATCAGAATTTCCTTGGTAATTTCACTTGCTTCGAGGTCCTTCATCTTCCTTAAACCGTGCCCTCAAAGCCGCCGTAACACAACTCCACTGCGACAGGGAGTTGCGGTGATTCTTCCACCACCTGGATGAGGTGGATTGTAATGCTACGTCCATGAGTGGTATTCTTTTCTCCTCCAGTACCTTATCTTCTACCTTGGAAATGAAGGTATTTACTTCTTGCATATTGGACAAGGTGGGGTATTCCCTTATCTCAGCCCCAATCTAATGGATTCTTGCAATACTAGCGCATCTCCTTGTGTTGGTCTCATACTCGCCTTGTTGCCAGTCCTCCCAAGCTATTTCTGAGCCCATATCCAAGCTCTGGACACTTTGCTAGCTTACGGAGCCAGTTGCTATCAAGTTAATGTAATCCTCCCTCTTCCCCGCTGTCATCTAATAGAGGTTGTCCAACAGCTGAGCATCTTCCCTGTTATCTATTGTCTCTGTATGTCGGACCTTGATACAATTCTAGAGGCTGAGTGACTCTAACTTCCCCATCTTCAAAAATCATTAACTCCTTCTTGAGATCAATGATGGCGTAGTTTTCAAAAGCCCAGTCGATCCCTAGCAATGCAGGGTACGGATCTTTGTCTCCCATAATATATATTACCTCAAATTCTGTGTAGGTCTTTACCCCTGCGATGTCTACCTTGACTTCTTCGAGTCTGCCGATCGACACAATGCAGTATTGGTTTGCCATCCTGAGTTGGATCGGCAGATAAGTCAGTCGTGGTCAGCCTAAAGCTTCCCAAGTCTTTCGAGGCAGGATATTGACGTCGGATCCCAAATCGAGCATGGTTTCCCTGATCTGAAATCCCACAACCTGCGTGTTTAACTGGAACTCTTTTCCCGTTCTTATTTTGTTCCGATTTACTCACTGTACGTACTGGGGCGCTGGTTATGGGGATTCCCTCACACCTACGTTCCCCTGCAACACTTCCTCCAGGGTATGTTTGAGTTGTTCCCGCATGGGAGCATTGTCAAAAATTTTGAGAAAGAGGTGGAACCATTCCTTGATCAGAGCCTCTGTAGCGCTCTGTTCTCCGGTATCTTTCTTCACAGGTAACTCGATACCTCTATCTCCCCCCAGCTGGGCAAAATTTTCTACCACCTCCTGAAATATTTCTTCTGCATTTCCGGCCTGATCAGTTGTTTCGGGGATGCTAGCCTGATCACCTTCATCAGATCCTTCTCACGTGCATCTTCTCCCGTTTTCTTTCCTCCTCACATAACTATGGCTACGTTCTGCATTTCTGGAGTCGCGGTCCCTCTAGGTTTTGCGTTCACCATATTAGTGCCTCTCTGCCTTGCTCTTTCCTCCCATTTCTTGATAAGCTCATGACAGTCTTCTGTCGTGTGTGTGTTCACGTGGCACTGGGAACACCACGGTCTTCTGGGGAGAGGACATTATCTGGCCACATGTCCCTCTTGATCACAATTGTAGCATCTCAACAGACCCCGTCCTCCTGTACGGCCTCCCCTCATACTGCCTCCTCGGCCTCTGGGAGCCTCATTCACTCTGTAGGAGGGCCGATCTAATTGGTATGCTAGTGCATCTAGAGGTCTGCATTGTTTGGTGTTGTGAGTCATCGAAGCGTAGAACTCATAGTATACATTGTTCGAAACATTGGAGTACTTTTGTAAAATCAGACACATCCGAGGTTTATGACCCACTATTCGGAAAATTTCGCAATACTCGGTTGCGGCTTGGGTCGGTTGATTTGGGAACCCGGCATACTGTTGTTGCGGTGGATAGACCCCTTGCGATTTTATCTGCGCAACTCCTCCAATAGGTGGAGCCCCCTGCACTGTCGTTGCTGAGGTCCCCACTCCCTAGCTTCGTAATCGAGGACACTCAGTCACCACGTGTCCTTCTACCAGGAAATGTGTGCACCAGACATTTGTTCTGTCTAGTCTTAGGGGTTGCATCTCCTTAATTTTTTCGGTCAGATTGGCGATCTAATGTTGCAGTCCCAGGAGGGATGGCTCCTACGAGGCCGCTTCTCCCCTATATTCTTACGGTCAAACCGCCATTGCCTCTATCTTCATAGTCTGTTCTAATGCATCCTGCAAGTTATCGATCTTTTGCTGAGTGAGGGGGGTTCGCGTCAAGGGAAGCAGAGCCTTGATGAACCAGTCCCTCTGATGATTTGGGTCGATCAGGTAGCTGAGTTTCCCGATCGCATCTTTGAACTTGTGCATCAACTCCCACACAGTCTCCCCTTCTCTTTGCTTTATCTCCCATAGTTCGGACAGACCTTGCTGGTCTGTTTGTGGTAGCTTAAACTCTCTGACAAAGTCCCACTTGACATTCACAATAGCTGGATTCTGGTGGGCCTTTGACCACTTTAAGAACCAGTGTAATGCCCTTTCTCTTAGTGTGGTTTGGAATTTGATCAGCTTTCCTGCATCTGGCATCTACCTAGCCCTCCATATGGCTTCACAGAGGTACCATTGTTGTTCCACATCGTCGTTACCCCGCCCAGAAAATTCTAGGTACCGGGTGAATGATCTCGCCATATTCGCTTGCGGAGGTGTAACTAGAATGAACCCTTCGGGTCCTGGTTGCGTAAGTATACCACTGGAAATGTTACTATTAACATGCATTGCTGCTGACAACTGACAGTTATTCAATCGACTCAACTCTTTTAACTTAACAAAAATATCACTTAGGGTTTTATAGAGTATCAGGGGAAGGTAGGGACCCGTGCTATTCAAACTTTGGGGAGTAGAAATATCTGGAGATATGAATTTCATCCTTTCTTGGAATAATTTTTGCATCGCGACGTACCACTCGACATCAGAATCTTCTTCAGGGCGAGCGTCTACATCTCCTTCGTCAGACATCGTCTCTCTCTCCCTCCGGGCGGGGCTCCCATGCACCCGCCGCACTCCCTCAACGGTCCCTCCCATCTCCTGGGGACCCACCTGGCCTTCCATTTCCACTATCTTCTGATGCACCTCCTCTTTATCCTTCTGAATACTCCCCTATCGTTCCAACTACCTCATCACCCTCTCTTGCCACCTTTTGGTGATCTGCACCCTCCGATGTGCACGTCGCTCCCTCAACCTCCTTGCGGTTTCAGCATCCATTCCCCTACTCCACCTCTCTTCACATTTCTTGTAGAATTTTTCCTTCAGGCCCTTCCCCCAGCACTGGAGGTTTACGCTTCCATTCCTAATTTCTAAAACTCCATCAGTCCTTCGTCCACCATCAGGGCCTTAATCCACAATGGAATTTCTTTCAGCAGCTTCCCTCTTAGTCCGGGTTGAAATATAGCTTCTGCTCTAGAGAAATACTGGTAGCACTCCGCTGCAAACTCCACAATATACCCATCCAAGGTGGATTCCACCCAGAAATCTACAGCTCGAGTCAACTTGATATCTAGCCAATGAAGGGCCACCAGATCTCTGTGCACCCACTTGTGGTTGATCTTCCGTGATTTGTCCTTAGTCACCTTGGTCTGCAGCCTCCGCAACCAGCTATAGAGTTCGCTGGGGAACATTTTCCCAGAGGATCTCGTAGGTATCGCTATCAGAGTCAGAGAATAGAACTAGATTTATGATCGCCTTCTCTTTTTGACTTCTCAGCTCAGCTTATTGAGTTATAAACTAGTCCAGGTGGTTATCCCACCATCTCCATATTTCTCCTTCGAAGATCCTTGATACCATGATCTAGTTCCCCTGATGAATTTTATGGTCCCGGCAACGGAACCATTTGTTGGCGAGGAAACAGGTCTCGCGGGCAAGACCCAGGTTTAGGGATTGGGCCAACAAGGGAGTTCACATCTCTTTTGAAGTTCGACACAGAGCCCATCGGCCACCTGTGTTGCCCACTATATGAAGTGGAATAGTTGGGACATCCCCCATGTTTCCATGCCTTCTGCTCCTAACGTACCCTGCTCTGGCAGCCTTGCTTGTAAGGGTTGCCCGCTGGCTACTGACTTGGCCGAATGTTCTATTGGTGATGGCGGTAGGGTTGGATCCTTGGCCGGGTTGCTAGAATCACCCATGTTGATGTTGGGTCATGATTCGGGTGCTTCTCCTGTGTCGAGCAGGGTCGAGCGAGCTGGTTGTTCTGGAGTCTGCACTGGAGTTGGTCAGATCTATCTTTTATAGCTTTCTCTGCCTGGTTGATATGTTCAGTAAATGTGACTTGGGGGGCTAGGGTTTGGATAACCACGGGTACTTCTACAGTACTCTAGTTAAATTCAGTCCTGAGGTCCCCACTAGTCCTCTCTCTACTGATGACGGGGTCGAACACGGTTGCGGATGAAGTGGATGGGGCAGAGGTGTTAGGTTCCCGGAACGAGGTGAATTGTGGCAATTGGTAATTGCAGGTGGTGGAAGTATGAATGTTCATAAAGTTAAGTGGAACAAGTGGGTTGAGGGGTGGAAGCTCGCTAGTTCATGGGGTCTCCACGAGGGGTTATTCTTTGATTAGGACTCCTTGGCTGCTCTGTCGCGGTTGATCCTCGCCAGTGAGGTCAACCACGGAGCAGGAGACTTCCACACTGGGTTTCTTTGCTTTTGGCACTGTGCCTGGCTTTGCAGCTTTTGACTTTCACTCCAGCATTGTGGGCACTGGGGATGGTGTAGTAAACACAATATTAGGTAGTGGGATGAAAATAGGAGTCGTGATGGGGAGTGAGGCGGACTGGGAGGCTTGGAATTCATGAGACTCATTGGTTATCTTTTGAACAGTACGATTGAGATTGTGTACCTTATCATTTAGCCGATCGATGACTGGATTCAGCTGCAATCCTGTCACCCTGGCTGTTGTTTTCTCTGGTGTCTCTCCTAGTAGCGGCATAGCCATCATTCTTGCGAAGTCATATACGTATTACCCCTCCCGGACCTCCATCTATACTCCTGGCCATCCGCAAACTTCTGAGTGGAAGGTGTCTTCATCAATGTGCATCTTTAGGGGCGTCATTTCAAAAGTCATCGCCAGCACACCTTTT
Source organism: Pinus albicaulis (assembly GCA_034641835.2). Lineage (NCBI taxonomy): Eukaryota > Viridiplantae > Streptophyta > Pinopsida > Pinales > Pinaceae > Pinus > Pinus albicaulis. Next base: position 571,745,490 of record CM076573.1, on the reverse strand, counting down.
GGCCTAAGGAGAGTGTGTTTGTGTGTGACCTTGAACCAGACCTGCTCGCTGTATTTTTTGAGTATAACCCCCGATATTCACTGCTGGCTTGTGATCACGTCTACCATCATACCATACCAAACCTGAAATCCCTCCTCATTAGCCTCCTTCAAACCTGGGTTGCGAGATACCCTCCAAGGAGTGTATTTCATTGCTAGTGGTTGGCTGCCTAGTATCTCAACTGGTGTCCGCCTGCCGGGGAAGGACCATTTCCACATGGCGAAGGCCATGATCAAGTACCCGTATATGAATCCTGTCGCTCTGTGATAGTTGTCCTCACATGCCTCGAACAACTCGTGGAGAATGAATGAACACCAATTGAGTTGTGTTCCCTGGATACAGTGCTCTGCCACTGCGATGGTATCTAGGGTGCACTCTCCCTTCGTATAGTGCCTCATCATTTTTCTAGCGATGAGGTAGCATGCAAATTTAACATTGGGCTGAGCAATCAGGTCTATCCTAGCTCCCTTGCCTCCGCGTCGTTTACCATACTTGGTGTATAGGTTCTACTCTCCATCCTTCCTAGCCCGCTTTGATACTGTTTGGAACACAGTCGAGACTTCCCGACCTTCTTGTGATAGTCCTGTCAGCCAGTGAATATCCTCTGCGCGTATGGGGATCTCCTTCCCCAACCACAATAAGTCGTTCTGAATCTGGTTGAGTAAGATTTCTGTACACTGCATGGCAGTGCCCATGGTGCCAAATACTGACAAGTCTCTTAGATTCAGTAGTGTTGATTATCGGAGGCCCCTAAATTCTGGCCGTGTTCTTGATGCAGGATTCCCGGCGTCTGTCAGATAATCCTCCATATACATTTGCCACTTCATGGTCAGGAATTTGAACCAGTCTATGAGGTTTGAGTCTATCAAAGTTGCACTATCATATTTTCCGACCAATGACTTTGTCTTTGCAATTCTTCCGTCTATCTCCGGCTCAACAACTGATGGGATTGTTCTATCCATCTTTGCTCTACGTTGGTACACCTATATCATTGCTTCACCTCTGCATTCATGGCTCTCTACCTCCTGCAAACTTCCCTATTCTTCTGTGCTCACGACCTTTCTTACTCTTTAAGATGTTTCTAAGTCGGAAATCTCTGGCATTCTCACTCTTTTCTGCATGCAGGCTTTATAGTTAACCGGCACGAGTGAGGTTGATGAGACCCCATAACTAATTAATTCTTGTTGGCTTCCTCCACGGCGATAATCGTGTGATTAGTTGCCTATTGAGGTGTGTTCTGACATCTGCTAACGATGGTGTGGAGAAATGGGCAGACGCGACGGCTAAGGTTACTTCTAATTATGGAAAAGTTATTACTATAAGGTTACTTCTAATTATGGAAATTTATTTTTCAAATCCTGGCGATCCTTCGGACTGACACAAGTACTAGACAAAATGATCATCTGCCACCATGTCTGACCCCGTCATCAATAGAGAGAGGACTAGCGGGGACCTCGAGACTGAAGTTAACTCGGGTACTGCAGAAATACCCGTGGTTAGCCAAACCCTAGCCCCCCAAGTCACATTTACTGAACTTATCAACCAGGCAGAGAAAGCTATAAAAGACAGAGCTGACTAACTTCCAGTGCAGACTCCAGAACAGCCAGCTCGCTCGACCCCGCCCGACACAGGAGAAGCACCCAAATCACGGCCCAACATCAACATGGGCGATTCTAGCAACCAGGCCAAGGATCCAACCCCGCCGCTGTCACCAACAGAACATTCAGCCAATTCAGTAGCCAGCGGACAACCCTTATAGGTGAGGCTGCCAAATCAGGGTACGTTAGGAGTAGAAGGCATGGAAACATGGGGGATGTCCCAACTATTCCACTTCATACAGTGGGCAGCACAGCTGGCCGATGGGCTCCACGCCGAACTTCAACAGAGATGTGAACAGCAGCATAAAAAACTCATTGTGTTTACTGAAGAGCGTGATCAAATGTGAACGGAGAAGGGGGCCCTACAGCAAGAATTTGCGCAGGTGACTTGAATATTTTGGGACATCTGGCCCACTGTAACGGCCTACGACACCCAGGTACCACCAATGGAAGTCCTAGAAGATGTTCATGTGGGTGACCGAGCTATCCACGTCAAGGTAGCATGGGAAAACCTTCAGTATGAGAACACTGAGCTCAAAGCAGCTCTCGCGGCCCGCCCAGCTCTGCTAAACCCCTAGGTCACTTATGCCAACCAGATAACAGCTAGACAAGAACAGGTTAAGAGAGTGCAGGAAGCCTTGAGTACTGTAGCCCGGGAAGCGTATGACCTACTGAAGGGTATACAAGAACATACGATGGCTTTGAATTCAAGACCCAACCCTTGTCTCTACAACTTCAACAAATCAACCAAGAGATTCAGAATGCAAAGGACCCAGTCAGCCTTGATCCGCTATATTCCGCCGCAGACAGCCTGGAAGTCTAGATTCAACAGACAGAGGCCAGTTCAGCAACGGCCAAGAAGGCCCTCCGAGAGCTCAGGCAGCCTGTCATGGAAAGTACTTAGAAGATGTAGCAACTAGTCGCTCAGGCCAGTACACAGGTCTCAACCGTCTTTGGTAAGCTCCCGACTAAGGGAGGAGAGGAAGTCGTCACTTGAATAACAGCCACAACTGAACCAATTTTGCAGGAGTGGCAGAAAGTTGTAGCTTCCTTCCAGGAACTCAAGGTTGCGGCCCTTGCAAAGGTCCCTGAGTTGGGGCCCTTGTTTGAGAAAAAAGAGGAGGGACGGCCGGCAGAACAGGAGACGGGAAAAACCGGAGCCATGGAGGTGGAGACGATGATCTGCGATTGACTCGGGACGAGTCAAGAGACTGTGGTCGGGGCCTGTTGGGGCCCTTGTTTTGAATTTTGCATGAAGACAGATTTTGGGTTGTGGATCGGAAAGTGTTAGGCACAACAACGGTAGGCAGCGGAGCTGCTGAGGTTGCGAAGAAGCAGGAGATAGGGGACGAGGTTGGCACAGAACAAGTGCAGATGAAGCAAAGAGGCGGCAAAGGACAGACAGTGGAACTCTGGGTCAACAGGAAGAAGCGAAAAGCAGCCGAGTGAGAACACAGGAGAAACTAACAGTTACGCTGGCTGGTGAATAAATAGGCCGTCACCTAGCAGCAAAAGGCTACACATAGAGGGAGAGAAAGGTTAGAATAGAACAAGGTCGAGGAGCAGACACCACAGGAGAGCTCTATCCTGGTCTCGACACCATTGTATTTCCTGTTTCACCACAGATCTGTGATTGTTGTAGTATCTCTCTCTATCCTGCGGGACCTCTTTAATGGGATCTGGAAGCTCATTCTGTTGAGCGATTTAACACTTGATTCTGTTGAATGGTTATTAATATATCTGAAGGTTGCTGGTATATCGCATGTCTTGAATGTGTTGCATGATTCCTATAGTACTTTAAAATTTTAATTTCTTATTATCTGCATGACGTTCTGAGAGGTTTTCTATATACGGTGTTATGTATGCGTACAATTCTGCGTTAGCTTTGATTTGCAGATCCATCTACTGATACCAGTCTGTTCCCCTCCTTCATGTGGTCGCGGCACGCTTCAGGTGAGACTCTCTGCTCTTAGGAGTAGGGTGAAAATTTTGGCGTGGTGCTAGACTATAGCGGACTCCCTTGTTGGCCTAATCCCTGAACCAGGGTCTTGCACACGAGACCTGTTTCCTCGCCAACAAGTCTCTTCCAGCAAATTCTTCAAGGACATTTGGTGATGAATTCAGCGCTAAGAGAACCAATAGATTTCCAGCAAGAAGATGACATGAAACAAGTTGATGCACCTTCGTCCACAATTTCTCGATGGATATTGAGACCATTAATAAAAACTTGGATAATGAGCTCAATCTGATGTGGAAGTCGTGGAACTAAATTCTCTAAATCGAAAGAGAGAAGGCTACTATCAGCAGGATCAATGCTGCTAATCGCAGATAACAAAGCTTTCCGTTGAGACAGGAAATTCTGAAGTACTTCTAATGTGGACATCGCAGATGGCGCGTGAGCCAAATCCTCAACAATACTATAATTTTGAACGGCTCAGGCATTGGTATTGTAAGAAGACTTACGGATTACACCTTTGGAAGGTGGTCGTACAATGGATTCAACACTGGGCCTTTCAATTTCAAGAGGGCCAGAAACAGGCGGAGGATGAGGACCATCAACGATCTCCTTCCCCATGATCTAACGTGATCCTATATAATATTTCGACCGAGTAGCAATAGAAACGGCTGCAAAACCATTGATCATGAACACCTGAGAGACAAATGGGGCAGAGGACTGAAATTCCTCTACCATCTGGGTCTGCTGAGATGGGAAAGGCTCTTTAAGAATGGTCGGAGTTCCCTGGGTGCCTTTGAGAAAACGGCTCACTTCGGAGTGTCTAGGACAGTCCTTGGTGAAGTGCTCTTCATCACAAATCAAACAAGGGTACTTCGGCTTGCATTGAGAACCATCGCCAACACAAGGTTTCTGAGAATCCTGTTTTGGGGTATCAACTTTGGCCTTACCTTTACCCTTCTTTTTACCTTTAGAAGCATTATCTGCCAGATTGGCCTGAACGACATTAACTTCTGTGGGTTTATCAAAACTCGAGGTGGACTGAGAAGCAACATTATTGAAAGAAGTAGACTTCAACTTCCCAGAATTTAAAGAATAATACTTTTGAGAAGTCTGAGACATGAAACCAATATACCATCGATGAATGGAGTCGCTGGTGGTTTAGAAGTTCCAGGTCGGGGAGCATCAAGCAAGATATCATATAATGCACCATACTGAGAGTACACAAGTTCAAGGTATTGGGCATAAGAAATGGCTTGTTCCTCGGTTACACATGCCCCCATAGCTATGTCTTTTGCAATCTGATTGGCAAAGGAGGTGGTGAACCAATGATTCAGAAGCTGATCAGCAATTTCGAATTTGATCATGCGACGACGACGTCGCCACTCATGAATATGATCCGAGATATGAGTAGCTCGATCTTGTTTCAATGAAGTGAGGAGGTGCGTCCCGTTCTCATAGTGGACTGGCAACTGAAAATGCGTAAGGAATGACATGGCTAAAGAATTGAAACCTTGGAAGACGCCACGAGATAGCTCAATGTACCACTTTGAAGCGGAACCAGTAAAACTTCGTTGGAAAAGATGGAGCCAAATAGAATCGTCAACCCAGGATTTAGAGGAACACCACAAATGGTAATTCATAACATGCGCTTGGGGGTATTTACCAGACTTGCCCTCAAATTTAGGATAATCACCAGGAATCTTGGTCGGAACTGGAGACCAATACGGGTTATGAAGAATAGGATCGTTTGTTAACTTTGACACATCAGGTAATTCCAACGGAGAAAGAAATGGTAATTGAGTATTGAAAGTCATTGGAGGTCTCTGATAAGGACCCATGTTTACATTCCACCCATTCCGAGAGGAATTCTATCCTCATGCATTTTGTTCCGGAGGATTCTGACCATAGGGGTTAGAATCAAGATAACTCGGTTGATACTGGGGTTGAGGACCAGGATACTGATTCGGAGTAGACTATTGAGGTCCCTGCTAAGCAGCGTATGGAGTCTGTTGTGGAATGTAAGCATGGCTTTGAGGTTCATGATATACAGGTTGATTTTGAGGGTAAGAAACTTGGGGTGCACTATATACAGGTTGATATTGACCTTAAGGGTAATAAGCGCCTTGTGGTTGAGCAGGCAGACCTGGCTGAGAAGGTTGAGAAGGATGTTAAGTGGGTAAACCTCGCTGACTATAAGCACATAGAACTGGTTGTTAAAACGATGGAATTGGCTGAGGAGTAGGTTGAATCAGTTGCTGAGCTGGTTGAACCAAGTACTGAGGGCCACCGGGTTGCCCTTGTGGGAAAGTTTGGCCTGGTGGTTGTGATAGACCAGATTGTCCCTGATAACCAGGTTGACCCGGAGAAGGAGTGTAGGGTTGTCCTTGTGGCACAAATTTTTGGCCATACGAAACGTGTGGCAGAGGTTGTGATGCCAAAGGTTGTCCCTGTGGCAGATAGATTTCCCCCCAAGAGCATAAGATGGTCCTGGTGGATTCTGAGGTTGACTAGACAGACCATAGGGTTGACCATTTTGGACAAAAGGTTGACCTTGTGAAGGTTGGCTTTGTGGACCATAAGGTTGTCCCTGTGGACCAGAGGCAAAGCCATGTTTAGCCAAAGGTTGTCCCAATGAGGGTTCTCCTTGCAAACCAGAGGGTTGTGCAGGTAAGGTGGGTCCAAGATGAGTAACGATCTGATTAGGATCATAGACATCCTGATAAGGATCGATAGGAGGAAAATAAACAGGATTACCATACATCATAATTATGCGGGAATTAATAAATGGTATTACCGACAGCATCATAGTGATGAAAGCGAGGATTGCCAGGAGCTTGGAGTTGTTGAGAACCCTGAGAACTCTGTTGCTGAAAATCCAACAGATACTCTTCAAAAGTAAGGCCGCCAGGAATCACCAGGGTAGTGGAAACTACACTAGAAGCAGGTGGGGCCTCCGCGATACTAGATTGTGATCTACCAGGACCGGGATTTACAGGCCATGTAGGATTGAGAAAAATAGACCTGCGAGTGTGAAAATATCTTGACGACTAAGTCGTAACAACTGGTGTGGATGAAGCCACATAGACAGTTGGTTAAACCGGGACTGATGTAATAGTAACCGACGAACCAAGTGTCGAAGGTGATATTCCTAACGAAGGGAGGACCGAACCCTGAGGAGGAGTTAATGTGTTGGATTGCGCTATGGAGGAAACACCAGACATAATCTGACTCAAGGACCTATATCCAAGTGGAAGTGACACTGATGGTGGAGAAGACTGAGTAGAAACATGAGGGACATCTTCAAGAAAAAGCTGATATTCTCCTATAGAAACAGGCATTCCTTCACTACCAACAGGACTGGATGAATCCATGTTTGTCTCCGCCGTAAGATCTTCAAAAAGACTACGGGGACTAGGAGGTACAGCAACAGCAAAAAATGGCGAGCCCGACATAATAGGAGGAAAATATCCTTCTTCCCCAAAACCAGACCAAGCACCAGAAGGAGGTCAATTGAATTCAACTGGCTCTTCAGGGGGATATTGAGTAGCAAGAGGCAGGACAGATGAGAGAATAGGCTGTGAAAACTCGATAGACCTAGTGGACTGAGGGGTTTCAAAATAAACTTCTGAGAAAGAACTACCACTAGGAGGCAGTGAAGACGACGAAACTAGTGGTTCTGCCACTGTGACTGTATTTCAAAACAGGAAGGAAAAAAGATAACCAATCGAAGGCTCCAAGATCAAAAACTAAGGAAAGTAACAATAGGCCAAGTAATAAAACTTTTAACGGGTATGTGATCATAGGTGATTAATTTTATGACACTGAAACCAGATTTTTCTATTTCATGTTTTAAGAGTCGAGCAACAGGAAAAAGATGACTCTTTCACTTTCAATTTTAAACGAGTATGAAAGGACAAGTGCTCGACGACCTCTTCTCTTTTTAAAGAGTCATGAAAATATCAAAATGACTACTTCGGTACTCTAAGCAAGAGGGTGTACCAGGTTTCTGTGAACTTCCATATACACCTTGGTGATCAAATGAAAAAGAAATAACCAAGGACTTAACGGACATGCATGTAGTCTCCCCGAATGTTGTGTTCAGTGTATCACGGTTACAAGGTGGCAGACTCGGCTTCTTATGGATAAAAGGATTGCAACCTAGAGGGGTCTCCCTTTATATACATGACGGTACGGGGAGCACAAGTCCGTACTAGTGTTGTCTAAAGCAAGATGGTGAACGACAACTATTAGGTTTTAAGACGCCGGAACATGTCTCTAGCCTAGACCACTAAAAATGTTGCGTTAGGTTTCAATGCTTCCTTAGGTTAATTAAATAAATTTTAAAGTTGATCTTGGATTATGTTTCAGTTTCAAGTCCCTATCGAATTTGGATCTCAAACTTCCTAAATGCAAGATATATGCAAATAAACATCATTTTTTATTCAATAAATGCTAGTTACAAGAAGGATAGAGATCTTTCAACAATAGCAAATAATGAAAGTATGTGAAGAAATCCACTAATGCATCTAACACAATCAAACAAAATTGAAACTCTTTCCTAGACTATCAAATGCTAGTTATGCAAAAGAATGTTTCACGTTCGATGCAAAGGAAAGAATGCAAAATATGTTTTTTTTTTTAATTTTTCAATGAAAAAAATTACATAATGCACTAATTACATGAAAAATAAAAACAAACACTAGCTTGAGTATTGCGAATGTAAAAAATTGAAATTAAATGACCCAATCAATGCAAAAAAATCATAAGAAAGCATCCAAACTAATGTTGCAATATTTCAAACCAAAAGAAAGTTTTCAAAACGACCCAAAACAAGCAATGTAATTTATGCTTGGGGCAACAAGGAGAAGAATAAATCGAAAATGAAATGATCATTCAACCAAAGCAAACACTCAAAAGGATAAAAAAAAAACTAAGCGCAATCGACCCAAGAGTGAGACTGACAACAATCAACGAGACTTGATTTCCAAATAGAAGGCTCGGTGCACAAAGACACTTAGAAACCCTAAGGCCTTAATCTACACTGATAGGAAAATAGACAAACGACTGAGAAAAACAAGCCCACAACAGTCAAAATAGTCTCAAAGGCTTAATTACACACAAAAAATAACCCAGAGTCAAGCACAACTGACCAAAAGACTCATCAAGGAAGTCAAACCAAATCCTACAGGATTTGGCACTACTACAAGGCTATAATCTACACCAAAAAGGGGTTGGCGCAACTGCAACAAAATCAATCTGTGCCAATTGGCGTGACTATTCAAATGAAAAGTGCGCCAAGCTGGACAACTATGGGAAAAAAGGAAAAACCAAAATCCAATGAGTAGAGGTCAATCTTGACACTTTAGAGTTGAACAGAGGATATAAACTAAGCAAGCAAACCAAAAAAAGACAAACAAGCAAGCCAACAACCCAATTCGAACCAAACAAGCTAAAAACGACAAACTCACACTGAATCCCCAGTGGATTTGCCAATTTTTTAAGCAGGAAAATCCTCTCTGCGGACAGAGACGATCCCTCTATCCCTAGAGTGGGTCTAGAAACAAAGAGACATGCTAGAGTGTTGATTCCTAATTACTGAATGAAAAGAGGACACGGTAGATCGACCTACCTGGAATCCAACATTGTCATCGTGGTTGTAGTGGTGGTGGCCTCTTGCTTCTGCCTTGGCAAGTCATAATCCTTCTGCAGTCATGCTCGGATACCTGCACATATAACAGCAAACAAGAACAGCATACGACATAATAACTTCATTCATAACTACTAGCCAGTCAAAGAGGGCTAAGCATATTGCATTAAACATATAACACAAAATGGGAACCAAGAAATAGTCATGTGTATGTATTGATAGAAGGAATAGTTACAACCAATGCTTTGACATCACAGTCTCCTCCAGCAGGGTTCAGCCAAAGCGCGTCTCAGATACTCGTCAGGGGATTCGGATGGGATGAAGGCATGGACTCAAGCTTTCTCAACGAAGTTCCTTCTTATTCTATCTCTTCAATAGTTCAACTATAGTATACTCAATTCTCCATGTTTAGCTAGCTTATGAAAATAGAGATAGCTTCTTTTTATATAGGAAAAGGAGGAGGTTAGGATCACTACAAAGGTGGGAGGGAGGCCTATCCTTTAGGAGGTTCCCAGAAGAGGTGGAAACCATAAACTAAAGGAGGGAGTCTGTGGTTATTTAGTTCAACCACTCCCAATGACTCATCCTTGAAGTTGTTGGAGTGGAATCTCTGCCTCTATTTTTTAAAAACATTCCATAAATAGCTCGACGCGGGTGGCTAACTGAGACAGAGTACCAACTGGCGCGGGGCCCAGTGTTAATCTTCCTCTTCGGCGCGAGGGCATAACTGACTATTCGCATCAAGGAAAAAATAAGGGTTTTTGAATCTCTTCTCAGGGAATTTTGAACAGAAGGAATATTACTCTCATGTAGAGGGATACAATGATGGTTTTTGCAAGGCATGACACTGCTTATTGATCACAGAAATGACCATACAATGGGCGAGATGGGGATTGCAGGGACAATGACAAAATGTTGTGTAACAGAAGGGCGTAACCAAACATTCAAAAAGGCCTTCCTTGGATTTGAGGTGGCCTTCCATACATTTGTGGGCTCTATTGGAACTTGGTGATATCTAGATTTCAGATCAATATTGTTGAAATAATTGCCCCCCATGAGTTGTTCTAGAAGGTAATTAATCTATGGGATTGGATACTTGTTCCTTACAGTGATTTTGTTTACTACCCAATAATCAATGCAAAGCCTCCAAGTCCCATCCTTCTTTTGTACAAGTACAATCAAGCTCCTACAGGCTGAGGAAATTGGTTGGATGTGCCATTTTTGTAGCAACTCTTGGATTTGTCACTTTATCTCTTCATTTTCCAAAATGGAGCGGTGATATATCAGCCCGTTAGGTAGAGTTTCTCTGGGATTCAAATCGATCAAATGCTTAAATTGAAAATGCAAGGGCACCCCTATGGGTGAGGAGAAGATGTCCCTGTATTCTTCCATGATCCTATCCACTTGCTTCTGCTGCGTGGAGGAACCCTTCACGGGAGCCATGGATGTGGCCATGATCTTCCCCTTACTTTGATAGTGAATTAGAAAGAAAACAAATTTCTTAGTCTATGAGATGATTTTACTCCATTTCCTAGTAGGGATCAAATAGATGGCGGTAGGCGAGACTACCTCTGGTATCCTGTATAAATTATTACCCAAAGAAATAATAACAGTGCAAGGCCTTAACTCCTACACAACATGACGCTTCCACAAGTATTTTTGTCCTAATAATGCATCATAAACATCAAGAGGAGCAACATAACACAATACCTCATCTGTGAAGGGCTTGATGTTGTAGGGAGGGCAACACTGATAGCTGAAGCGTAGATCTCGTCCTTCGTGAAGCCCCCTGATGGTGTACGGTTGTGAGTATGGTGCGGTCATTAGGCCCAACTGCTTCATGAACTCTACTAAAATGAGGTTCTTTTGGCTCCCGTTGTAAAAAAATAATTGCAAAGATAAAACCTTCATCCACATCTATGAGTGAAAGGTGCTCCCCCTCCTCTAGATCTTCAAGTTCCACCTTTTGGAGCTTGGTGGTAGCTACAATCGTAGTGGGTTCTGCATCAATAAACTTCTTACCCTTATCGGTTCCCTTGTTGGGTTCTGTCTAAGAATTGTAGAATGCATATGTCTATGAGTATTTTAGCTCAGCCACCAGCACCTACTTTGCACAATATTCATTCGTGTTGTGAGTGGGAGTTTTATGGAACTCACACCACTTTTTAGTGTCCTTATTTTCCTTCCTATCACCCTTGGATTACGACTTTGAGTATTTTCCATTGGGGGTCCCGGTCAAGCCTTGTTATTTAATCTATGGCTTGGGGGTTCCTTTGTTATGCTTTGGGTTTGTAGATCTAAAGTCTCGCTTATTTTTCTTGAATTTTGCTCAATCTTGGAAACATATTAATATGCTACACCAAGTGAGGAGATGTCAAGGAAATACATATCCTATTGAATGTATTTGTGTAAAAACCCATGGTACTTGAGCACAAGATGTTTCTCAAAATCTTTGATACCCAACTTTGTGTGAAAGTTAGGGAAAATATTCATCATATCATGTACATCTTGATCCCTTTAATGTCGCATCGTAGTCCATTGTATTTACTTGTCGTCATATCTCCCAACAAGGTAGTATTGTTCCTTTATGGTTTCTCAAAAAGAATTCTAAGTGGGTGCAGTTGATAACAATGAGGGTTCCCTCTCGTCCTTCCGCTCACAGTAGATTTCCCACTAGTCCTTGACGTGGGGGGGCGGCTTTTAGTAGTGTAAAATTAATATTTTCCCTATTGGAAAAATCATGAATTGAAAAGTATGCTTCCAACATGCTTAACCATTTATCTATGAAATTTTCATCTAGCTCGCCTTCAAATGTGGGAATGTCAAAGTTCACTTCTACCTTAAAGGGAGTGGTACCTCGAGAGTGGTTGTTGAATGAAGATGTGTCACATGTGGGCATCTGCCAAATGATCTAGGCAAAGTTGTCCATCATCACGTTCCTTTGTCACTCAAGTGCTTCTTTGAGCAATATTTTGAAAGGATATCCTGCTCCCTTGTCTTTCTTTTCTTCTACCATGGGAGGTCATTGGGGTTTTTGAGGCTAGTCTTACAAATGTTCAACAAGTTTGAGCCCTAATTCCTTATACCTTGACCTCATTTGGGACATGCAAAGAAAAAGAGAGAAAGAGAATATTGCTCTGGTACCACTCATCTAGAATTATACAGGAGCACAATAGAATACAGATATAAAATTAAACACATAGATGTAGCATAAATAAAACTTCATTTCATTAATATCAAATAATTGAAATATGCTTGCATACAGAATGGAAATAAACTAGCTCGGACGATGGTAGCTTATCTCTAAGAAAATATGTGGTGGATACATGCCTCTGAACTATGTTACAATGAGTCTCAAAGGCCTATTTATTATTGATAACTAATGGAAAACCCTAAACATCCAAAAATCTAACCCTAGGAGATGAATCGCCAAAATTGTGGGCCCTGTTGGGGGTAAATTGGTACATTAACTTCCCGGGCTCATAACTTTGGTATATGATCCTTGTTTGATGCGCACGATACCTAGTTAGAAATATATATCTGAGGACTACAAATTTTGACTGCAAACATCAATCAAAGACATGTGCTTTCCCATTTTCCAAAAAAACGTCGTTTAGGGCCTCAAAACGACTCCAGAAGTTCAGGAGCCGAAAAACTACCAAAAATAGTAAATTGTGCTACAATTAAGGAAACTGAAATATTGAAAGAAACAATGGTGGGGCTCCAAGTGGAATAGGTGGGTGGCCACCAATATCCACCTGGATCAATTACTTTACCCACTTTTTTTAATTAACTCAATTAATCATTATTCTTTGAACTAGTTCACTAAATAAATATTATTGACCATATCATTAATATTTTCCTCTCCTAAATATAATAAAATACTCATAATTGTTAGATCTTGATTTGGTCTAGCAATATTTTATTATTTAACTATATCTAAATCTATCCTATCATTTTGTTATAAATAGAGAGGTTTTTCCCTCACTAGTTACATATGATCATTATCGTTGTCGTCACACTAATCACATAACTCCTAAGCTCTCCATATTAAGTTATACCATTATTATTCTTTTCCCATTTGCAATTAGAGAGAAAAGAATATATCTGAAGTGTAGGGACACAAAATGACCCTCCCATGGAGGAGGACACTAAAGACCCAAGTCTATGTATTGCTCCACAAGTGATTTCGCTAATAAAAAATTAAAGTTATTTCCATTGGGTTCTCTTTTATGATCTTTGGCACATATTTTCATATTTTATGAACTTTTTTGTAGGTTTTTTCTAACATATTTTTATAGATATGAAAGTTATTGTTGAAGGTTGTATGGTTTTGCAATATTTTTTCTCTTTTCTTTTTGTTGTTAGGCAGATTCATCACCAACCGTAAAAAGTATATTTTTGTCACATCCACTCATAAATTTACACCTAACAATAAATATATATCCCTTATTTACTGATAACATGGCCTAGAAATTTTCCTTATGAGACAACAAATAAAAACTTCTTGGGATTAAGAGATCTACCATATGATCTACAAAATTAAAAAACTTTTTTTAATTGTCTAATATGCCATTACCTTGATTTTGAATGTAGTGTAAGATCATATTAATAGTTTGTGATGAATTTTCCTATCATGACATAGGTTGTACAAGGAATTAAATGAAGGAAAAGAAAGGAAATGAAACATGCATACAAAAATATAATAGAAATCATAGAGATATGGTTAAAACACTAGTTCTAGTAATAAATGGAATAACATAACAATGTAGAACATAAACTTTCTAGAATGGTGGTAGTTATCTCTAAAGAGAAAGAGAGACGGAGGCTAGATGCATTCGAAAAAGATATTACAAGAGTCCAAAAGGGCAGAATATTAACATAAAGAAAGAACCATAGAGGTCCAAAATGCAAAACTCTAACCCTAGAAGATGAAGTGCGAGAAGGTTTACAGGCCCTAAGGTGGTTAGTTGGTACATAAACTTCCTAAGGGCACAACTTTTTACATACGATATACATTTGGGGCACACAATAGCTCATTGGAAAGTACTATCCAATGAATACAACTTCTGACTAGGGTCAAGACATGTCATTGATGGGATTTTCAATTACCTCCCAAAAACTTAGAACACAACTAAAGAGTTATAAATTTGATTGTTAATATGAGGTTCTTATGGAGCTTGCAAATTGTCATGCACCCTATATGCTAGTACAATATGATCTGCGCTATTGAAGTTGTACTACTATAAATTAATGTTATAAGAAAATATATTTCACAAGTCACTGGGAAAGCCACACAACACTTGTAATCAAAACCACACTTACAGGAAAGTAAAGAGCACATGTACACCTATTGGGCCTAGGAAGATTGATGGTGTAAACCCCAACATAAGTAGAATTACTAATATATGACTAAGGAAAGTAAATGTCACTCCTATACCTAGTGGGATTAGTAAGACTATTGTTGTAACCCCAAACACGTAGACACAACACAAAGGTATAAAGTAAATCACACTGTAATTAAAGGGTGACTTATTCAAATATTTGGATGATATTTAATTTTATAAAATAATGCACATGAAATGCAATGGCTAACAAATTGAAATAAACCACAAGATTTAAGAGATTAAAACCATATTGTTTTATAAATAATTACATCATGCACTGAATTAGTAATTGCAATTTCTGGAATAGAGTAAAGTAGAAATCAATCTTAAAATAGAGTAAGAACCTTTATATCATTATAACATTGAAATTCAGAGTTGCAGCAATATGAGTTGCAAAAATAACCTAAATTACGAGTTATAACTATGATTGCACATGAGTTGCAGTAATAGTGAGTTCACAAGTTACAATGATTTTAATTAATGAGTTGCAGCAATGTATATGATAGAGAGTTGTAGCATTGTGTAAATAAAATAGTTGAAACAATATTAAATATCAGAGTTGTAGCAAGGTAAGAAGCAGAGTAATTACTAAAATAAAAAGACTATAAATGAAACTACAAATACACTATAAATTTATATATATTACCTTTCTAAGAAGGGGGACTTACCTCCTTAGGTGAGGAATTGGTTAAGAAAATAGTAAGGAACTAATAAATCAACAGATCATCAACTCAAATTGGAATAGAATGGAAACTTTTATTGAAAATTTTCAAATTACAATCACAATCTCTTGACTTAGTTGATTCCCTGACTACCAACTCCCCTCCAGCTCGAATAGAGAATGATATTTTTTACATTATTTAAAATACCTAAATTAACCCAAGGATTTGATGGACAACCATGAGAATCTAGTTATTACATTTAGTTGCAATGATTCCACCAATAGATAGAAAAATCAGGAAATATGGTTCCTTCATTTGCTTGAGCTAGTTGTAACTTGTTGATCCCTCATTTCCTTTTAAATTTTTTTGTGTGTGTGTGTGTGTGTGTGCCTGAAAGGTTCCAAATTGTGTGTGATCGTCGATTTATATTTAGAAAATGGAGAGGGAAAAAGGTAATTTAAGTCTGTTTTTGTATAAATTAACGTGTAGATTCTAAACTTCTCATGAAATTTACTAAATCATAAGACTAGAAGCTACTCTACTGATATGCAAAAGGAAATTCACGATTGAGAACACATAACATCAACATGAAAAAGGAAACATCACACATGTACAAATATTTATCTAGGGGAAAGAAACTGCTCAAAACCCCTTACTATTTGTTTTGCATTAATCAAATAATAGATATGAAATGCAATGCTTACTTAAGCTTGAGGACACCCTGCAAGTGTACATTCTATCTCTCTGCCTAAATGGTTGAACTTGGCCAATACTTAGCCAAATTTTTAAGCCTCCAAGATCATATTTCCTTGTGTTGTTCCTTTGGGAATTGGGCCTCTATTAATTAGGAAATTCCCTCATCTGGATTGTGCAATTCCTATAGGTCCTTCCTCTAACTGCATGCACCATTTGTACACTTCGAAATAGTCTACAACTGATAGTACACTACCTTGGAATCTCCATCTCAACTGGAGACTTAAAAAATTGGCTAATTTCTGGGAATTAGGCCTCTATTAATTAGGAAATTCCCTCATCTAGATTGTGCAATTCCTTTAGGTCCTTCCTCTGACTGCATGCACCATATGTAC
Organism: Pinus albicaulis; assembly: GCA_034641835.2. Lineage (NCBI taxonomy): Eukaryota > Viridiplantae > Streptophyta > Pinopsida > Pinales > Pinaceae > Pinus > Pinus albicaulis. The sequence goes on along the minus strand of CM076573.1, from coordinate 571,729,112 downwards.
ACTTCAAAATAGTCTACAACTAAAATTACACTGCCTTGGAATCTCCATCTCAACTGGGTAACTCGAATTATCTACATGCATGAGCTAATTTAGGCTGATTGATTAGTTATTTGGATGATCATTGAGTGTGGTTGAAGTTACACTACACAACTTAACCTTCCACTAGTTTGTCCAACAGTTGGAACTAGTTTAACTGACCATAACTTAATTTAACTGAATTAAATTGCCACAACTGAATTTAAATCAACCTAGGATCCTAAAATTTAGGAACCCACTACACACAAATAAACTTCATGCCTTTAAATCGAATTAACTGAGCTAGACTCCTATTTTTTAGGAATCAACTCAAATAGACTGAACTTCAACTCATTAACTTGAATTGATTATTCTTAATTGAGTGACAAGTGTTATGTCACCTCATTTAACTCCTCCAAGTTTCATGTTGATGTGGAATTTTGAATTTCCTCAATTTTAATTAAGGAAAAAAACAAAATGGAGACTTTCTTGTTAGATTTTCAACACTCCCTCTCAACAAGAAAGGGATTACCAACCACCCTTATCATGCACCTGTGGAATGTACTACATGCAACTTCTCTCACAGTTGTTGTTGCTACTGCAATCGAGAAGCATAAAAAAAAAAAATTAAATCAACTGTGTCTAAAATTGTCTACTGGGAAAATTGTGTTGTTGCTAACTCTGCTACTAAGCCTCCTAGTTTGTTGTCAACACTCCTCTACACGCCTCATTATCTGACTTACATTGATCCTCCTAATACTTACAAGATGATTGATTGAGAGAAAGCGAAAGGATGCTATTTTGTGACCACTTTCAAGACTTGAAGATCATTGAATACTCCCTATCACCAAGGCTTGCAGAGGAGATAAGGATAACTCTTTACGAAGATAATTCACTCTCAGCATCAACAATGGCCTAAAATTTCCATTTCATTGAGTAGTCCATGTCAGCAGTGTCATGTCACATCATGTCATGAGTGGTCATGCCGCCATATCACCATTGTATATTATATCCATTGAAAACACATGTACTGTAAAGTGGAAGTCCAAAGGAAACAAATGAATGGAAAGAGTCATGTAAGTAGAAAATTCATGGGAATTCAAATGGCCATGAGTGTATTCAAAGAGTCACCCTTTGTTATATATACTCCCTTATTGTATGAGCAAAGGAATTTTTCACGTTAGCTCCACCAATAAAGCAATAGAGAGAGTACTAGTTCTTTTGTGGAGCAAGGAGTGGCTCCAACGCTCCACTATTGGAGCTAGTGATGTTCATTGTATATATGGATCTAATAACTTTTACTTAATAACATAAGACTTTCAAGGCCAACATGTTGTTCATGCGTGACTTTGATGGGCTTGTATATTGGGGTAAAATTTAGGAATGATGATGCATATCATCCCAAGGATAATCTAGTATGGTAAGGAACTCTAGAATGTGTTCATAAAAATTAAAGATAAGGGCAGTAAATTATATATGAGCCAATAATTTTATGGTGGGAGAATATGGGATAATAAACCATGTTATAGGTCAATTTGGGAATCATTCCCAATGACCTGGTTAATTGGGAATCATCTCCAGGACCAATGTATAGGGTCTATCATCCCCTAACATTTAAGTTGCTACATGCCCTAACACAAAGAACAAGACAAATCAATCAAAGACTTTCATCTGCAAAGGTTTCCAAAGTTTTAAGTTTATAATATATCATATGAGAGCTCACCAACATTTCCTCTAAGGGGACTAAGTGCATTTCATATGCAGGTAGCCCTATGCAAGGCTACTCTGCAAAGCACTTCCTGACATCCATGGGTGCGTTGGTCACATTGGGAACGAAATTCTCATTGTTCCGGAATCTCCACTTGGCCAGTGCCTTCTAGAAGAGTTCACATGTGTCAAAATTCGAATCCATATGTCCATTTGACATCTACAATATTGGGAACATGTATTTCCTATTATTGGAAAGTCATTGATTGAGAAAATACCTTCAGCTCCTCTATAAATTGAGCATGGATCTTAGTGTTTGGGGAGGAAGAATTTGTGTAGAGAAATGCTGGTGGAATTTCCATTGAGGTGATTGATTTGAGTGACATATTGTTGGAGATATCTACATTGTGATGAGGCTGGGATGCTGCTGGAGATGGTGACACTAAATCAATCACTGGGTTGTAACCTCCCCTTCTATCATCAATAAATATTACTGCTTATTTTTCCCTATATACATTTGTATAAGCTTTGATTTTCAATGTCATGATTTCTTAGTTGATTTATATGGTTTATTCTTTATTTATTTAGCTAAATAACTTGAATAGCCATATGTATTATTTCTATCTCTTGTTATTTAGTGTTCATTCTTGCAGGAAATGTTTTGCACAGCTGGTTGGAATTTGAAGCTACAGCAAAAGTGACAGAAGGAGACTTTGGAAGCGCTTGGATCCCAAGTAGGTTCCTTATTTCATTCTGTGTGTCTGTTTCCAGTTAGGAAAGATAGCTGTAAAGTCTTTGACCTGTTGTTCTAGATTAGCACCTGTCTAGGGAAGAATTATTTATCCGTAATTCATAATTCCACATAACAAATTGGCGACTCCACTAGATTGTATGGAGCCAACAGTCTTGTGATCATGAAAAGGATAGCTCTCAAGGGAAAATATCTAACATCTCGGATGTTTATCTTTCCATATTTTCTTGGCTCTGCCCCTAGATAACAATGTTGCAAAACATAATCTCTCACAGTCTCTCCTCCAACAATAGACCCTAAGAGTGAAATGGGCAAGCCTCTCCTCGACAAACCTATAATAAAGTACACATCCTTGACTATTATAGGAACCACTTGGTTCTTAATATGAAATGCCTCGATAGTTTGATCCCATGCTCAAACTAAGAACTCCAATAGTTCTATTTGTTGCCTCATCCCAGACAATTTGAAGTACTTAAGTAGTCCACAATCTCTTAGGGCTCTTACTATACTCGGATCATTTAAGGAAACCATATCCTATTGTTCATGTTCTCTTTCCCTCTATGTAACCGTCATTGTAATCTGATGGAAACCTGAAATACAACCATAAGATCCATTAGATTCCATTCATTACAAAAAAATAGGCAAATTTTGGGCATAATATGAGAAAAAAAAAACTAGATTGCGCCCAACACACTCCCTAACAAGAGACAGTGCATTGTGTATGAAAGTAACCTTCACTGTACTTGCTATGCAATGCAGGTTTCAACATTCAGGGGTGCGTTGCCCTCTTTTTTGGTAGAATTTACCCTAGGGGCCTTAAAACCCTAGAAATTTGGAGAAATTGGAAACGAAATGAATACTAAAGGAAAGAGGAGGTTCATATCACTAACCTGGATCAAACGGCAATGAAAACCATCCACAGAAATGATCACAATCAGCAGCTAAATTTCGAGGGGAAAACCAAGTTCAGAGCTCCAAAATGCAAATGGTAACTATGGAATGGTAAAAATGAATAGTGAAACTACTTTTAATAGTCATTTAATTATTTTCAAATTGAATTTATTGCTATGACTATAGTTTTATTATGTTTTTATCATGAAACATGTATTTTTAATCCATTTGATGTCGTTCTGAACAGGTCTTTCAACTAATGAACAGATTAGTCGTGCAGATTTATTCCAAGAATGATTTGTCCACAAAGCATACTTTTTCTCCTTATTTTTCGAGCTTTGTTAAAAACAAAAAAGGATTTGAAGTGCACTTTTATCTATTTTTCGAGCTTCGATAACAGCAAAAAAGTAACCCCTGGAGTCTTCTTTCAGCTCTTTTCAGACTCCGATAATATGAAAAGATTGTCGAGCACTTGTCTTTTCGAGCTCGTAAAAGTAAATGAATTGATATCTACTTAGTAAAAGTTTAACCCTTTTCTGGACTAAGATATATTATTTACGAAAAAGTAATACCTTCATTAAACATGACCAAAGAGGTTCTCTCAGATATTATTTTACACTTTTTCGAATCTGAGCGACAAATTTACGAAAAAGTACTTATGGAGTTTTATTTCGTCCTCTTTTTCAAACTCTCTAAATATGAAAAAGGATCGGGCTATCACTGTTGTTAAGCTCGTTAAAACATAATATAGTGATGGGCTTGTCGATCATGGCAAGAATCAAGTTTCATTCATCGCTAGACTCGTTAAATTATTAAATAGCGATACTTTATTCAGTCAAAGGGTTGAATTATAGATCAAGCAAATGTTATCCTCCTCAAGCTTGTTAAAAAATAAAGAGCTACTGGTTGAAAAACGACAGGGGAAAATTTGGGAAAAGTGAGAAAAATTATTTATGGTAGCAAGTCGCTCTTGAACATGACACTTCCTTCACTCCATGTTCGTGACTATTTGGGTTGGGTAATCATCTTGACGGTTCATTCATACCTATGGTTCATCATACCTTCACTTCCCTTTTGGGTCAATGCTGCCAACTCATCTCAGTGTTACCGATAGGTTCAAGAGAAGTCATCCAGTGAATAACTCATCCTTCTTCAATACTCATAAACCTTTATTCTCATGACCGTCATCCCTGAAAAATGCTATATCAAGTCATACCTTTGTCTCCGAAATTAGTAACTCCTATTTCGCAATAAGGTGACTTCCTGTCAACAAAAAATCATTATCCAGGAAGTTCACTTAGAAACATCATATTCCATTACCATGAGGCTTGTTACAGCATCGACAAGATCCTTGCTTCTGGACTTTTGACCGAAAGATTTTGTTTGGCGTTCGATATCAAATAATCTATTCACGCCTTACGAAATGTACTGCAGTACCTTGAGGGCCATTGACATTAATGGTGGTTCTCTCGCGTTTGTTAACAGCTCACATCATTTGCTGGTAATCAAACAATGTCTTTCCATGTTTGACGACAAATCATATATTTGCATGGCTAGACTTGTACCCGAATGATCGAGTGAACGAGATAAGAAGACCCTGGATCTAGTTTCAGCCATCCAGGCTGCGATTTCGGGATTTTTGTACACATCATCTGTACGGTGACCTTACATACAAATCGTCGTCCGAACATGGGCCTATATCTGTAGGCATGTCTGCATTGGGCAACATTCCAATGACGACGACTTTCTGAATTATGTACATGTTATTAGATTGTTTATGTGATGAAAATGGGAATGCCTACCCTCAGCAATTATGATCAAGAGGATATATCATGATGTAATGTATTGTAAGATTGATGCAGGTTGCCACTCCGCTTCATCTCCAGCCCATCACAGTGTAAAGCATGTCAATCAAAATATTGTTGTTATTATTCTGACTCATGCTTTAGGGGGAAATTGTTATAGGTCAATTTGGGCATCATTCCCAATGACCTAATTAACTAGGCATCATCTCGAGGACCAATGTATAGGGTCTATCATCCCCTAACATTTCAATTGCTACATGCCCTAAGACAAAGAACAATACAAATCAATTAAAGACTTTCATCTGCAAAGGTTTCCAAAGTTTGAAGTTTATAATATATCATATGAGAGATCACCAACGCTGCCTCTAAGGGGACTAAGTGCATTGCATATGTAGGTAGACCTATGTAAGGCTGCTCTGCAAAGCACTTCCCGACATCCATGGGTGCGTTGGTCACATTGGGAGTGAAATTCTCACTGTTCAGGAATCTCCACTTGGCCAATGCCTTCTAGAAGAGTTCACATGTGTCAAACTTCGAATCCATATGTCCATTTGACATCTACAAGATTGGGAACATGTCTTTCCTATTATTGGAAAGTTATTCATTGAAAAAATACCTTCAGCTCCTCTATAAATTGAGCATAGATCTTAGTGTTTGGGGAGGAAGAATTTGTGTAGAGAAATGTTGGTGGAATTTCCATTGAGGAGATTGATTTTAGTGACATATTGTTGGAGATATCTGCATTGTGATGAGGCTGGGATGCTACTAGAGATGGTGACACTAAATCAATCACTAGGTTGTAACCTCCCCTTCTATCATCAATAAATATTACTGCTTATTTTTCCCTATATGCATCTGTATAAGCTTTGATTTTCAATATCATGATTTCTTAGTTGATGTATATGGTTTATTCTTTATTGATTTAGCTAAATAACTTGAATAGACATCTGTATTATTGCTATCTCTTGTTGTTTAGTGTTCATTCTTGTAGGAAATATTTTGCACATCCAGCTGGAATTTGAAGCTACAGCAAAAGCGACAGAAGGAGACATTGGAAGCGCTTGGATCCCAAGTAGGTTTCTTATTTCATTTTGTGTGTTTGTTTATAGTTAGGAAAGATAGTTGTAAAGTCTTTGACCTGTTGTTATAGATTAGCACCTGTCTAGGGAATAATGATTTATCTGTAATTCATAATTCTGCATAACAAACCCTTTTTTAACACCATAGGAATGAGAGGTTTTCCCCACATGGAATACTTCTAAAGTGGAAGTAGATGGGAATTCCATTGATGCTAAGACCAAGGGGACATTCGGTATAAAAGGTGCACTCGGATGTATTTCTAATGAGAATGAAGGATTTTCAAAGATATCATTCCCATGTCATAATTGAAGAACTTCATAAGAGAACTTATTCAATACACCCAAGTTATCAAAAGATGATCACTTCCACAAGTGTTATAATTTTATTTACCACCATAGGTCTTACAAGGAAGTTATTAGATGTTATAGGGATTAAATTATATAGTTGAGTAATTTATCATAATTAATTTGTCACAATTTCATAAAATAATAATAATTTCATAATTGAGAAGAACTTTGATAGTGATTTGTGAAAAAATCATATTGGAGGATGAAATTTATGCATGACCTGTATCCACCCATTTCACATACCATCAAATCCTAACTTCTCTTGGCCCTAATAGTTTAGATTCATCCTACCAAATCTATGCAAAGCCTATATAATGAGACCCTTCCATGGGGGAGGATAATATAGAAAGACACAGATAGGATTACCCTTATGCTAGTGGAATTCTCATGACCACCTCCCTATATTGTTGTGAGGAGCCCAATCGTAGCATGTAAGTCAAGGAGGAGAAGGATTCAAGGAATATGGGAAGGATGTGACAGAATCAAGGTATATATAAAATATTCTTTTGTCAATGAAGATGTTATGACGATTCCTCCCCAATGTTTATTTATTTATGTGTGATTGAATATTGGATTTGATTATTATCTTATCATATTCATTGTTAACAGTGACATATTCTTGTTTGGAAAGAGGACTTTGCATGTTCATATATGATGTGTGTAGGTTACATAGGGGAGAAAAGAAAACGATATTTCTATGAGTTTGGGAAAGCTTTTCTTAATATCGTTTGGTTATATATCATATCAACAAGTGTAAGACAAAGGTATAAATATTCTCCCTTTCGTCTCATCTATGCAATGTATCTTGTGTGGTAGATCTAGGAGGACCTTGCATGGTATTTACCCCAATATATGGAAAATATAAGGGAAATATTTGCATTAAAATAGCTCCTTTTTCCAAAAGTAAACTTTTGGGCAAGCCTAACTTTACCAATTTCTCATCCAAGAAGAAATCATGAACTATGATAGGGGATTGGGACCACTCAACATGGCTAGAGGAGGCCAGGATTTGTTATGAATCATTCAACAATTCCAATCTAGGGAGAAAATAAAATTGATGGTGAAGTGACTCCCAAGGGTGATTGTGGACCGACATGACTTCCATGATTGCTTCATTATTTGGAAGGTCAAGATTAAATAATTCATTGAAATGTAGACGATCAACAGCCCAAGATCAAAATATTCACCCTATAAGACACTTGAATCATTTTCAACTAATGTTAACTAAATTGCTTGACATATAATCTTGATTGGGCTAAATGTCATTTGCTCACTATACAAATCTACATTCAAAGGAGATGGAATGACCCAAGGGTCAATGGACTGATGGGATCCATGGTGAATAGTGGTAAAAGTAATATCATGCAATGGCATTGGAATTATGCCCATTAATTATGGATTCTTGAACAGATCCACACTAATATTTTCATATCTTGAATGGTTGTCACCAACAAATGGAATTTTAGTGCCTGTAGTGGTTGTCCTAGTCATTATGTATTAAGCAAGCTAATCAATTGTAACTATCTTTCCTTCATGGATAAAGCAAAGAATGTGGTGGACGAGGATGAAACCCAAGTATGGTGGCGACTGTGAACAAGGCATCGCGGTGACCTAGTTCTGAATCCCTCTCCGGAACACGTCTTACGATTAGGTACTACCTATTTGGATAGGAGGATAATGGGGTTCGAATTTTGTTATTGGATAAGGTTTTTGGGACCCTATTGACTTGTTGCCGCAGAGTTTATTTTTCTTGGACTGTATCTATGGGGTTTTATACTAGTTTTATTTGTCTGTATTGGGAGTGTTTCCGACACTGTATGGGCCATTGTATCTCCCCATGCTGGGCACATTGACCGGTGCTCTCTACATTCTCTTGACTTGTGGGTTTCGATAACATTGGTTTTGATGGCATGCTGATTTGGGTGGGGTCGAAATATGACTGTGGACCCTATCCGGGGTATTTGTCTAGACCTGCTCCCATTCACTCATTTTTTGGCGTATTCATTGTATACTCTTTGGAACTTCCGATACTACTCTGACTGCTAGACTTGCTTCAAACCCGCGCATTATTCTTTTGGGGTTGGTCACTCACTCTTGGAGTATCACGGGCTCTGTCGGGACTAACCAATTGCTAGCATGGGTAACTATGATGATGAGGTGGATTACACGGAGGATCCACTGGAAGGGGTCAAAATTTTGGGTCATGGTACCCACGGGGAGGTGGAGGAGATGTCCAACTTGGACCCGGTGACTGGGGAGGCGATGCCTAATATGACTACTCAGTACAACGTGGAGGGCAGCAACACTCCCGTGAGTGAACACGAGCAGTATAACTTTGCCACACCCTCTGATACGAACATTGAACTATTGGGTATCTCTCTGGTAGAACAAGACATTCTGGCAGGTGTTGGCAATGGGACCTCGGCGCCTTTCTCGGAGGCGGTCTATCATGACATCGGTGATGCATCTAGATCCTTGGAGCAACTGAGTATTGGAGGCCTTATACCTCACTGTGGTGTCACGCACTGCACATCTGATATTGGAGGTGCGACACATGTTGGTTTGGCGTCGATCACTCCATCGGTGGCCTCGGGAGTTTTCACAAATGTGCCAAAGGATATTTCCATTCTGGAGAAGACTGGCTCATCATTCGAGTCTGACGCTTCTGCTGAGCAGGGTCTGGGTCGCAGCAAGGCTGGAAAGAAGCACAGAATCACTAAAAATAAGCTTAGCTACATTTTGAACTTCGGTTGTGAGAACGGTATGGCGGATTGGGTCACATTATGGCTACTATGTTGGTGGGGAAGGTGCGTGGTCGGAAGTACTCCGCGGCTAGACTTCAGCAGTGGACTCATGAGATCTGGAGCGAAACCCTCGACATATTACCAGATGTCCTAGTACTGACCAAAGTATGGTTCACTCTCACATTTTCCTGTCCTGAACAATCTGATTGGGCCCTTAAGCACTACTGGCATCTTGATATGCACCCTGTCTATCTCAAGAGATGGGTTCCCCTGTTCAATCCCAATAAGGAGAATGCGGGTGCAGGCCCCATCTGGATGTGTCTGCCTGGTTTTCCTGTGCAATTTTGGAATGATACATCCCTACGAAACATTGGGCATCATTTTGGACCATATCTGGACCATGACCGTTCCTACCTGACCACCGACATCCGGGCTGTGGCCCGTATCTTGATTTTCCTGGATACTCGGGACGGGCTCTATGACAATTTCAACATGCTATTTGATGGGATGATGTGGCAATAACCTCTGGACTACGAGGGTGTGTGATTTTGCTGCAGTAAATGCCATGAGGTGGGGCATTTATACAAAGAATGCCCAAAAAGGGGGTTTGGCAAGCTGGTTACAAAGAAATACTGCACCGTCGCTACACAGACTGAGCATTCTATCTGCACCGACCGGGGATCTGCTGGTGTGCCGATGAATGTTCCAGATTCTTTGCCTGTTGCTGGGATGGTTTCAATTGAACAACTTCAAACTTGGACTTCCACTTATCCTAGATCTCGCCTGTAGGCTACTCTGGTGACTACTCAACGCACATCTACTATCCCGAGTATTTTTCCTATCACTGCCTCTATGATTTCTGATTGCTCTATTGAATCACCAACCATTACTATTCCTTGTTCTACATCTGGCAGTGTTGTTAATACATAGTTTTCATCTATTTCATTTCCATGTATTACATCGACATTGACTAGCCTCACACAGAAGCTCCCCTCGATCTGTTGCTCCATCGCTTTGGCCCCTCTGTCCTTTACCCCCATCATTCAACATACATCTGTTGAATCTACCTACCGTCACTCGTCCTCCTTGTCGAAGACCCCCTCCACGAGACATAATTACTTTCTTAGATCCCACTCACTACCCCACACTGGTGACGCCTTCGGTATTGGGCCGGGTCAGGGTCGTCTACCCAACAAGGTGCACGCTAGACCATCTCCTATGGCAAAGGCTATCAAGAGAGCTAATCTCGAAGTGGAAGCGAGTACTCAATATTCACTTATGCGGGTCCTTAGAGCTAGAAGACCCTTGTTGGATGTATCATCATGATTTTCCTCTCCTACAATTTCAGGGGACTCGCCAACCCCGATAAGAGATTGGCACTCAAGGATTTGATAGCTCAGAAACCCATAGACATCCTCTTTCTACAAGAGACTCTGGGAGATGGTTCTGCGGTGATCACTACCTTAAAATATATACTTCCCAATTATACCTCTATTACTCTTGATGCACACGGAAGATCTGGGGGTTGTGCATTAGGAATTAAAGACAAAACCACCCGGATGCTAAACTATTGGGGCAGGGCTGGTGTACTTGGTATGAATGTCCTATTTGGTAACTCTGAGCTCGAGTTCACCTTGATTAATATTTATGGGCCCTGTACTAATAGAGAGAATTTCTGGAACTCTTTATTGACCAGCACTCTGTTGGCTGACCCCCACATTTTTTGGGTGGTGACCTGAATTTTTCTTTGGGCATTTCGGAATCTTGGGGCCCCCATGCTACCCCGAATCCATTGGCAGAGTTTTTCAACACCATGCTCGGATCTACCAATCTAATTGATATACATACCACCAAGCTTCAACCCACTTGGAGGAACAGAAGGACCGGGAATGCTGCTTTGGCCTGCAAATTAAACAGATTTATCATCAAGCAGCCACTCCTCTCCACTTTAACACGAGCTCAACAATGGGTGGGGCTGGGTGGTAAATCTGACCACTCTCCTATCTTCCTGGAATTCGAATGTGGACCCAACAGAGCTCGCCCCCTATTCAAATTCAACTCCAGGTGGCTACAAGATCCTGAGCATCACTTGATGGTCACCCAAGCCTGGCAGCACTGTCGACCATTGAATGATAGAGACATTGCCCAGATTATCAATGATAATCTCAACCGCATTAAGAACCTTACTATTCAATGGGTTCGAAATAAGAAGCGATTAGAGAGGGAGGACCTCCAAAAGATTGAAGAGGAAATTACACTACTCAACAACTCTGATATTATGGGATATAAATCTGATGCCACCAGGATGCAGCTTACTGCACTTGAGACTGAAAAGGCAAAAATTCTGAGACAAAAGGAGACAGATTGAAGACTGAAAAGTCGTGCTATTTGGTTACAGGCTGGGGATGAAAATACAAAAAAATTTCAGCAACATGCCAATGGGCGCAGGGCTGCTAATGCTATTTGGGAATTGTCTGATTAAAATGGATTCATTGAGAGAACGTAATCACAACTACATGATCTGGGCCCCCAACACTTCACCAACCTATACAGGGCGCCACCAAACATTTATCTCCCATACATCATGCACATTACACAGCATTTTAAATGATTTGTGGAACAGGAGAAGATAGATGACCTCAATGCACCGGTTACTATGGGTGAACTGGAGGGAGTATTGAAATGGTTCAAAAGGGACAAAATCCCTGGGCCTGATGGTTGGCCCATTGAGTTTTTTATCCATTTCTTTGAACTCATGGCAAATGACATTCTAATTATGATTGAGGATAGCAGGGTGAGTGGCAGGATATATGATGGCTTTAATACTACCTTTATTGCGCTCATTCAAAAATCAGACAACCCGACCAACTTCCATGAGTATAGGCCCATATCTCTTTGTAACCGCATTTACAAGATCATATCAAAAATAATTGCAAATCGTATCAAGCCTTTCCTATCCTCACATATTGAAAAGGAACAATTTGCATTTCTGAACCATAAGCAAATCCATGAAGCTATTGGTACTGCCCGGGAGGCCCTTCATTCCATAAAAACTCAGCACCTCAAATCCACTATTCTCAAAATTGACCTTACAAAGGCTTTTGATCAGGTAAAATGGAGTTACCTTCATCTCATACTTATTCACTCTAGCTTTCCTCATACATTTATAAACTGGATTATGGGCTGCATTTGTCATGCTACGTTTAGCATATTGATCAATGGCACAGCATCTGATTTCTTTCATGCGGGGCGAGGTCTACATCAGGGATGTCCTCTCTCACCATTATTATTTGTACTGGTTATGGAGGGTCTCTCTATCCTCATAAAAAATGCAAAGGCTCAGGGAGTTTTACTGGGACTCCGGATCAATGATATACTACATCTCACTCATCTTTTATTTGTGGACAATGTACTAATATTCCTCAATGGCTCTAGACAGGACTCTATAAAAGTTGACTTGCTACTTAAATGCTTTTGCAGAGCCACCAGTATGGTACCAAATGCCCTCAAATCCTATATTATCATGACTGGATGCTCAGGACTGGAAAAAGGCACTGCCATGAATCTATTTGACTATGTCTGCATAAATATCAGCGATGGTCTCAAATATTTTGGATATCATATAAAACCAAACGATTATAAAATCAAAGACTGGAACTAGATCATTGCTAAAATTGGACGCAGAATCAATGTTTGGTATAACCGATGGTTATCCAGGGCTGGCCGACTGGTCCTCATTAAGTCTGTGCTAGAAGCTATCCTGTTCTATTGGATGACCCTGGCATGGATACCTATTGGTATTACTAACAGAATCAAATGTATTTGCAGAAAATTTTTATGGTGCAACCAGGGAAAGGACTCTACTTTTGCTTGGATTTTTTTAGGACCGCATCAACATACCTAAACAATGGGGTGGTTGGGGGATCAAAGATCTCCATCATTTTTCGAGGGCTCTCGCTGCCAAAATGTGATGGCACTTAATCATTGGACAGAGCCTCTAGAAGGAGGTAATTGTTGCAAAATATATTGCACCACAAAATACTCTCGAATGGATCAGAGATAGAATCGGGAAGTCGACTGGTGCATCCATAATCTGGAAGGCGATCACAAAAGCGGCTCACATCATCCAGAAGGGTTTATCATGGCAAATTGGAACTGGAGCATCTGTCCGAATTGGCACTGATTCTTGGTCTGGGAGTGGTGAATTTTATAGATTACCTATTTTCATTCTTGAGCACCTGGCTTGCAAGAACATATACTACCTCGCACAGATTGCGGACCATGATCATACCACTTGGCAGGGTCAGGGCTGGTTTCAGGAAGAATATATCGAGATCCCATAGGAGGGCACACAGATTTGGCAGACTTACATTTGGGCACTAAATGCATCAAACATCCGTATCATAGATCAAGAGGACAAATTGATATGGGCCTGCTCACCTGATGGGCAATATGCACCTAAACTTGGATACCTTGCTCTTATCCAGACTAAATAACCCCCACTAAAATTTTGGTGGTGGCACAATGTTTCATAATGTTTGGAAGTTGAAGGCCCTACACAAGCATAGAACCTTATTCTAGTGCATTCTAAATCACTGCATTCCTACCATGGATTTCCTCCACAGACGAGCTTTTCATGGACCATCACAATGCTGCTACTATCTCAAAAATTGTGAGGATACTACCCACCTATTTCTACAGTGCAACATTATCAGGGGTATCTGGGCTTGGGTCATTAATGATTTAGGCTATCGACATCTCTAGTAGGGTGATACATTAATTGACTCATGGACAAATTGGTGGAAGCTATATGCACACTGCCCAAGGATGCGCAATCTCCCCCTGATTTTGGCTTGGGAGATCTGGATTGGCCGAAATAAGTTGATCTTCAATGGGATACCAATCGATTGTGAAAGAAGATGTGCTGCTACTATTGCTACATTCCAACTCCTACCTGTGGATCGACAACACATTCACCCTACAATCGGGACACCTAAAATCATTGATCATAGTCGACCTTGGGCCTATTTGATGGTGCGTCCAATGCACAGGGATGTGGAGGGGGTGCCACACTCCATTTAAATGATCACCACCACTACAAAATCAGAATGGGATTGGGACCTGGCACAAACAAATATGCTAAACTACAATGCCTTAGACTCCTTCTGACATTTTCTCGGGAAATTCACTGCAATTGCATTCATATTTTTGTGGACTCTCAACTTGTGATCAATTGGTTCAATAATCTTGCTCACTGTCACTCACACACATTGTCTGCACTACTACGAGAGGTTCATCAACTCAGAATCCTATTTGACTCCATCTATGTGGTACACATTTACAGGTCTCGGAACAAAGTGGCTGACCAGTTATCCAAAGAAGCTACGGAGCTGAATTGGGGCACCTGGCACTTTACAGAACAGACTGGAGAACAGGTTTATAGATTTTTCCATCAGCCTTTTATGGATGAGGCACCTGCATTTTGGGTTGTCTAGTTGCACAGCTGTTGGGAGGATTTTGTTTCTATCTCCCTTGATCACCTATCGGCATGTATATTTATTTACTTTATTATATATTGTCTCTATTTCCAGTAAGTTACGCATCGAACTTACATTGTAAATATTGGCAACATACTAATCTGCTTTTTGGGACTGTTTTTTGCCTACATGAAGGAAAGTGTGGCAGATTAATGTGAAAATTCATAGACTGATTAGTAGTAATACATTACCAGCATATGTAACATGTAACCTATCTTAATGAAAAGTTACGAATTTTTTCTTTGTGAAAAAAAAAAGAAAAGAATGTGAAAGACAAATAACATGATTACAGTCATAGAATAAAACCAGCCACTTTCAAAGAGAAAATTATATTCAAGCGAGACATGTGACTACAAAAATTTATCCCCTAATATCAATGGAAAATGTAGGGAGAACTCCCTTAAGTAAAAAGGTATGGTCATCCAAGGCCTAGAGTGTGGTGGTTGACTAAACAAGTGTCAGAGAGCTGATAGATTTCTAGCATGATGAGGCCATGATACAAGTGGAGGATCCTTCATCCACAAGAGTCCGGTAAATATCCATCTTAAGGACACGAACCAGGATTCGAAAGATCACCATGGAATAATTTATACCTAATTTCATCGACATCAAATGTAATAAGGTTAGAATCAAAGTGGTAAACCCCTTCGATATTAGTCAACAAGGCTCTACGATGCATAGGGAAACTTTAAAAACCTCCAAAACTAACATGACACAAGGAGCTCCGGATAAATCCTCAATAATAAAGTATTTTTGGGTGGCACTAGCATTATGATAGTGTGTCGACTAATGGAGAACTATAAAAACCCTGTGTTATGTGGGATTTACGATTTTTCACAGAAGTATCTCCCCTAGGTTTGGTGGCTAACCTAGAAAAATAGAGAGACAAGGAACCCAATGCTATAGATGACAGAATGAATCCTACCTAGAATCTGTCGTATGTTTTTCTCCTTCTTCGGCTTGAATGCTTCAATTACAGCTCTGATTTCCAAATTTAGAACCTTCACGGTCAGATAACACAAGCCAAGAAACTAGGAGATATATGTAGTATCATCTAAGTTATTCAAGAGATCAACATGGTATTGAAATTTATGAAATAACAACATCATGTAAAAATTCCTAAATGGAACCCCAACTGCATTAACTGATATTATTTCTTCTACTTATTAATTCAGAAACAAGTTATTTATCGTGTTACACAGTAAATATCGAAATAAATTCTACTGCAGCCTTCACAATTAAAATAGTAAATGCAAGGAAAAATACTAGCACAAGTATAATCACAATGACACTGTTATTTTTGGAAAATTTTCCTTAGAAAAATCCAATGTGGGAAAACTAGTGCATCAGATGATGGTTTCTTTATTATTCTTCAGCAAAATCTCATGTACAAAATACAACCAGCAGAATAGAAGATAAATTTCTGTGAAAAAAATTACAGACAATTTCCTCACGCTTCACAGTGAAATTTTGACTCTGGAGAGGACCTGTTTCCCTCACTGCATCACCCTTTGCATAGTGATTGCACAGTCCCAAAGTCATAGCCTCTGTGTTGTCCCTGTCCTAGGGTCATAGCCTTTGCGTTGTCCCTCCTCTACACTGCTTCTTCTGGTCTGATCCTGCACTCCCGACTAATGCTGATGCCCTCTCTCTCCAACCTACAACTCTCCCTCTGATTCAATTTTCTCTTGCTGAGCTTTAACCCGTAAGGAAATCGATCTGCTCGAGAAACTGAGAATATTCCTGCTATATTTCCAAATGCCCATTGAATTACTTCTTATAATCTTCTTGTTGATAAATCAATGACACAGATTAAAACATAATCAAGGGCTAAGATTAACTTAACTTGATATTCGCCTCTTTCTAGAATATTTACACCTAGTTTTATTAATACACTTTAATTATTTTAATTCCCTAAGTTTAGACTTAGGCTGCTATTAGAAATAATTAAATATTTTAATAAAACCTCATCTGGGTGGAATTTCCAAAAATGCTTTTTGGTTATTTTTGAATACATGCGTCTAAGCCTCCCTGCAAAATTTGAGACTTAGAGCACATATGATGCTGCTAGAAATCAACACTCCCTCTTAGCAAGGAATGTGCTCTAGTAATGCAACCTGTTGAAGCATTACCTTAACTTTGTAACATATCCCTCTGTGTTGCTGATGTCGGACACTATTGTCCACCAACTATTGTGTTGCTTCATCTATGTTGTTGTTGACCCTGCATATTGCTACTAACTCCTGCATCTGCATTGCAACTCCCTCTCATTTTTTGTTGTTGCAACTAAGGACCCATTTGTTTCTACTACTGAAATAGGCTCTCTACTATACCCATCTACTCTCTGAACTAAATGAACTTAGCTCTTCCTAGAGACTTTGTGAGTATGTCTGCTACTTGATATCATGTGGGGACATACTACAGCTGTACTAACCCATGCTGAACACAATCTTTGATAAAGTGACATCTGATATCTATGTGCTTCAACTGATCATGAAACATTGGATTCTCATAGAGTTTGATACAACTATGATTATCACAGTAAACACTGGTCGCTTCCATCCTCTTCCTGAACAAGCTCATTAGAAACTTTCTAATCCATATAGCTTTTCACGTTGTTGTGTTAGCTTCCATGTATTCTGCTTCCATTGAGCTCAGATCTACCGATTTCTACTTCCTGTTGCACCAAGAGATCACTCTTGATCCAACGCTAATGCAATACCTTAAGGTACCTTTTCGATCTTCTGAACTACCTGCCCAATCTGCATCTGTGAATCCACTCAATCTAACATCGTCTCCTTGGGTGTATTTCAACCCATATCTGACTATTCCATGCACATATCTGAGAATGTGCCTAACTTCTGCCCAATGTACCCTTTTTGCTTCCACCATGAACTAGCTAAGGGTGTTGATAGTGAAACAAATATATGGCCTAGTGTTGACCAGATACATGAGTGACCCAATGAGTTGTCTATACAAGGTGGGGACTACTTCCCTGCCTCTTTATGCATCTATTTTTCTTCCAATTAGTGATCATAGGCGTCACCATGGGTTAGAAATCCTTCATTCTGAATCTTTGTAGCATATATTCTTTGTTCAAGGAAGATCTCCCCATTTTTCTTCTAAACTTCCAACCCTAGAAAATAATGCATCAACCTCATATCCTTCATGTTGAATTTTGCCTCAAGATTCTTCTTGTATTTTAAGCCTAGATTACGCTGTAAGAAATAAGTCCTCTACGTATAATACCAAAATAAGTGGCTCATTCTCCACCATCAGATAGTAGATATTTAGATTTGCATCACTCTTGACGAATCCCAACTGCTACAAGTAACTATAAATCTGACCATACCATGATATGAGTTCCTTCTTAAACCCATATAGGGATTTCTTCAACTTGCATACATGATTTCTCTTATCATTATTCTCAAAGCCTTCATGTTTTTCTATATACACCTCCTCTTCTATCACCCCGTTCAAGAATGTTGTCTTGACATCCATCAGGTGAATCTCACATCCCATCTAAGATGCTAGGAATATAACAGATCTAATAGAGGTATATCTAGCTACAGGGGTGAAAGTATCCTCATAGTCTATTCATTCCTTTTGTGTGTACTCCTTTGCTGCAAACCTAGCCTTATACTTCTCTACACTACCATCTGCAATGTACTTGATCTTGTAGATCCACCTTGATCCTACAATTGATTTATCCTCTGGTCTAGGTACCACTTCCCAGAAATCATTCATCATGATAGAATTGTATTCTTCTACCATGGCATCCACCCATACTTGGTGTTGTACGAATTCCTAAAAAATTGAAGGTTCTTCAACTTGTGCTACGAAGTCTTGGTGTATGTCACGTTGCCCACGCTGACTTTTGTTGGTTCTGGGAGCTCCAAAAAACTCCTCTACGTCCCTCAGTGTATGTCTTACTTCCCTAATTGTTCTACCATTGTTAGTAGGAGGCTCACTCAAATCCTCATCTTGTTCATGTTGTTCCATCCGCTGAGAACTGCCAAGGTCTCCTACTCCTGAGGAATTGTTGGTATTGGTCACTGTACTTAATCCTAGTGCCTTTCCTCCTGCTTATCCTCCCTACTGCCCTTGCTCCTATTGGACTAATGGAACATCCGCTGACTGATCTTCTGCTGGCATCTCATGATATTTCATGAAAGCTTTATCTTCCATGAACTTGTCATCTCGTCTTACTACAATTTTCACACTACTATGGATGTAGATTTTCTATTCTTTTGAGGTCTCGCTATACCCTACGAGATGCCCCTTTTCTGTAGTCTGATATATTTTACTATGCTTCTCGTTGGGAAGGTGACAATATGCCACACTTTTGAATATCCTGAGAGGACTCACTTTCAGCTTTCTCCCTGTGAAGACCCCTTCAAGCATTTTCTTCCCCAATGCTCTGTGAGGAGTTCTATTATGAATATACACCATTGTGTTGCATGCCTCTTCCCATAAGAATCTAGGTAAGTCCTGGTCATATAACATCTGATACTCCATTATTTTGTGGATTGTAAGGAGTTTTCCACTCTCTTTTAATGCCCTCCTTTGCACAAAAATCTGTGAGTTATTTGTTAGTATAATCTCCACCATTATCTGAATGCAATACCTTTATCTTTTTCCCTGTCGTGTTCTCTACGAGAGCTTTAACTCCCTGAACTGATCATAGACCTCATCCTTGGTCTTTAAGAAATAGATCTAGGTTTTCTAAAGTGATCATTAATAAAGGTGACAAAGTATTCGCCACTACTAAGAGCTCTTGTGGAAATTGGGCCACAAATATACGAGTGTATCAATCCCAATACGCCTTTCTCTATGTTTTCATTTCTGGGAAAATCTTCCTTAGTGTACTTCCCTAGCACGCATCCTCTGCATATTATCATGCTCAATACTAAGGACTAGAACTCTTGTAACAGTCTCTCTGAGCAGCCTCAGTGCTCCATGGTGTAATTTTCCCATTCACATGTGCCATAGTTCATTCATTTCCTTTTCACCATTAAGATCATTGCCTATCAGTGCCATTGGATACTCGAGCTGCAATCTATACAGTTTTCTGCTTCGAGCTCCAATTTGTCTCATCTTCTTCCAGCTTGGATGTTTAACATACACCTTCCTTACAATGAAGTATACATCGGCTCCTTTGTCCTGTAACTGGGACACTGAAATTAGATTCATTCTTAACCTAGGCACATACAACACATTAGTGGCTATGATGTTGGTTCATGCTTATATCTGAAACTTTATGGTGCCTCTCCCTACTGGAGTACACTTCATTTTGTTTCCCATAGTGATCTGGAAGTCCATTTGCTCTTCTTGATAGCTTGAGAAGTATTCTCGTACTGTAGTCATGTGACCTGAAGCCCCACTATTAATATACCAAACGACTGTTGATGTTGAACTTGACAAGCATGTGAATTCTTCTTCCAATTTGGAATTTAATTCAGAGACATCTTGATTTTCCATACTTATCTATGTTATTTTTCCTTTCGATTTCTGACGCTTTTCTGCCCAGCAAAAAAAACTGCATCCCACCTGAAGACTGCTCTGCACTAAAACTGTTGTGCTTATCCCTCTATCACTGGAAAATTTTTATTTTGAAATATTTCTCTTTGTCAACTCACTCAGAGAGATATTTTCCATGAAAAAATTTCCCTCCTAGACTAAACTGCGCAATCTATCTGGGGATTCGATCTGCTGCCTACGCAACTCTTCAATCTCCCTCTTCTGTTCAGCACTGACTCTTCTAGATCTGCTCTCTTACTTTACCTTAGCTCTGATACCATGTGAAAATTCCTAAATGGAACCCCAACTACAGTAGCTAATATTATTTCTCTATTTATTAATTCAGAAACAAGTTATTTATGGTGTTACAAAGTAAATATCGAAATAAATTATACTACAACCTTCATAACTAAAATACTATGGAAATTAAATGCAAGGAAAAATACTAGCACAATTAAAATCACAATGAAACATATATTTTTGGACAATTGCCCCCAAAACACCCAATGTGGGAAAATCGGTGTTGCAGATGAGGGTTTTTTTATTATTCTTCAATAATATCTCATGTACAAAATACAACCAGCAGAATAGAAGAGGAATTTCTATGAGAAATTTCACAGACAATTTCCTCGCGCTTCACAGTGAAATTCAGACTCTAGAGAGGACATGGTGCACTCACCACATCACCCTCTACGCAGTCCCAGCGTCACAGCCTCTGCGATGTCCCTATCCTGGCATCACAGCCTCTGTGTTGTCCCTATCCCAACGTCACAATCTCTGTGTTATCCCTCCTCTGCGCTGCTTCTTCCGGTCTGATCCTGCACTCCCAATTAATGATGATGCCCTCTCTCTCCAACCTGCAACTCTCCCTCTGATTCGATTTTATCTTGCCAAACTTCATCCAATGAGGAAATAGATCTGCTCAAGCAACTGAGTATCTACCTGATGTATTTCCAAATGCACATCAAAGTCCTTATAATCTTCTCATTGATAAATCAATGGATCATATTAAACAATATTTTAATAAAACCTCATCTGGATGGAATTCCCAAAACGCTTTCTGGGTATTTTGGAATACATGTGTCTAATATTCCCTGCAAAATTTGAGACTTGTATCACATCCGATGCTACCAAAAATCAACACGTCACATATAGGAAAATAAATTACACTTTGTATTAATATAAATGGAAGGATATTACAACCATGAATAGGTTTTAATACTGCAGAAGAGCTCATCCAAGTTGTCTTTTCCTTTCCTTGTCACAATGTTCACCTCAAATCACTCTAAATGCATGGAATAATACCTCTCATCACAACAACATAAGGGTAGAATCACTCTCCAAAATCCAACCTCTTGCATATGGAAGGGTGTAGATATATAGATGAGTGGGGTAAGTTGGGAGTTATTTTCCTATTACCAATGTAGCGCTTTATATCCACCTTTGATTGGAGGATGGGATCAAAGGATGAGGGATGGAAACTCCAAAGAGGGATAGGATAGGATTTTAATGTTTTATCTAAGGTAAATGGTTGCAACAAATTCTGGAAGCTTTTGGAAGAGGAAGCTTCTGGAAATTCTCTTTTTTTCCTGAATTTCTAGAACCAACTGAGGTGCAAAGGGGAGCAACATGTAGGTGATCAACGCATGCCACATTGGAGCAAGAAGTAGGTGAACGTTGTCCAGAAGGATGCCATGGAGAATTGGTCCTAAAACTGGCTTAGATGGTGTAGTTTCAGGCAGAAATTATGGGAAATGAAGGAGGCATGCTTAGGGCTTTGTGCAATGATGTTGACAAGGGGGAATAGGATGTTTATTGATCCCATTAGGAGGCTAGTTGACTAGATGTGACAAAATGCACTTTAACGGATTTCTCCCTAAAGCACAAATTTAGAAATGATGACTGATGACTGAAGTGATTTATCTTGTGACAAGTCGTGATCAAGAATAACTAGCGAGCTCCATATGTTACAATACATTTATATCATGACATATTTTCGTTGAGGGAGACATACCCATACTCAACACATAAGCTAACATGACGTGTACAATGATCAAAATACGCATCCATATATACAACCGGTGGACCCATGATTGGATGAATATATGTATGTTCAAGGCCATAATACATTGTGATCTCTATATAACTCCTGAAATTGCAACCTGGATGGATGAAACTAGATCTGGGGTCTTCTATCTCGTTCACATGACCAACCAACGTATGATTCTAACCATGTGAATCAATGAGATGAGTTTGAAAATTTTATACACCATCTGATTACCTGCCAATGATGTAATCCATTAACAAACACGAGAGAAACCACGAATGATGTTAATGGCCCTCAAGGTACTATAGTACAATCCATATGGTGTGAGTAAAT
Source organism: Pinus albicaulis (assembly GCA_034641835.2). NCBI lineage: Eukaryota > Viridiplantae > Streptophyta > Pinopsida > Pinales > Pinaceae > Pinus > Pinus albicaulis. The sequence continues at coordinate 571,706,335 of CM076573.1, read as the reverse complement.
GAGTTGATGTCGAACACAACACAAAATATTTATGTTGAAGGCCAGTGATGTAAACGTATCGCCAAGAGCGAGGAAACTTGCAATTGATGTATGCAAGCACCAAGGTACCAAAGGGGTGTTTCTAAGTCAACTTCCTGGATAATGTGGTGATGTCGATAGGAAGTGCTCCATCGCAGGAGGGCCTTGATGTATCCCTCATCAACGACACGAAACAGGTATCATGAGTGAGACATAATGATGATGATATGGAACTGAATCAGGAAAAGGAAAACATGGAATGCATCCTTAAGAGTATTGTAATGGATATCAATTGAACGAATTCTCTTGAACACATCGACAACACTGAATGGAGTTGGCAGCATTGACCTGAAACCAAAATTAAGGCTCTGAAAATGTATGATGAACCGAATTACAAGCAGATTACCCAACCCAACAACCACGAAGATGAAGTGGAAGAGTGCCATGTTCAAGATTGACTCACTTCCATTAGAAAATATACCCTATCTTCCCAATATACCTGTCCATATTGGTCAGTACATCTTTATTTTTAAACAATCTTGAGGAGGATCACATATGCTTGATCTGTAAGTTCATCCTTCGGATGAATCCCTCCGAGTATTTTTAACGAACCCTGAGAAGGAGTGGTTCATCCTTGTCATGTTTTACAAGTCCATTTTTGTTTTATGTTTTAACGAATCTAACGAAGGTAAAACTAGACATCTTTTTCATGTTTAGAGAGTTTGAAAAAGAGGCGAAAATAAAACTCTAGATGTCCCTTTTCGTAGATAGTCTCTCGAGTCTAAAAAGGTAGAAAAATACAATACTCAAGAGAACCTCTTAGTCATGTTCGACTAAGGTATTCCTATTAGATCTAAGACTTTTTTGATCCATAATGTAGATAGATAGAAAATATTTCGGATTAATCCAAAATATTTTCTATCTATCTAAGGTATTCATTTTCGTAAATATTCTATCTCAGACCGGAAAAGGTTTAAACTTATACTAAGTAGACATATTTTCATTTACTTTAACGAGTTCAAAAAGATAAGTGCTTGGTAATATTTTCATATTTTGGGAGTCTTAAAAGAGCTGAAAGAGGACTCCAAGGGGTTCCTTTTTTGAAGGTTTACAGAGCTCAAAAAAGAGAAAAAAGTACAATCATCGGTTCTCGATCAAAATAGTTTGTTTAAAACATGATAAAACATTGTTAACAGTTGGCGGCATGCTCAAAACATCACAAAAGGATTAAACATACCTATTTCATAGTAAAAATGAAGCATATCTAGGTTAAAACATTAAATATGAATTAAATAATTCAAGAAATTACCGTAAATACTTAAAATGACTATTCATTTTTACCATTTCATATTTAACTTCAACAGTGAGAGTTTTGAGTACCTTTTTCCCTCAATCTTCTACAGCTGATTGTAGCCAATCCAGTGGATCATTTCGTGTATCATCTCTTCCAAGTAGGAGCTAAAACCCTTCTCTTTCTTTTCACAATCCATTTTTGTGATTTCATGCAAGTGTTTTAAGGTTTTGAGGGCCCTGGGTTTCCAAAAACACGCCCTAGGACTAACGCATCCCCCTAGTATCAAAATATGCATTGCGCCTAGGCATACTGTCACTATTGGGAGAGGTGCAACGCTCTTTCATGCACTACTGGGGTGCGTTGGGCGCAAAATGCTAAGTTGTTTATCATTTTTCCCTCAAATTTTGGTCATATTTTTTGCATGAAAAGGAGCCTAATGAATATATTATTGATGTTTTAGGTATTCATTAGTACAAAATGGCATTAATTTGGTGAGAAAGAGAACATGAAGAACATGAAACTGAAAAACTGTGGATTGTTAAAATTCTTCTGGCTTCCTGGTATGAGGCAACAAATGGTATTGTTGAAATATCTTGTTCATTCATGGGATGGTCAGGCACAATAATTCATGTTTTGGGAGCATCTTCTTAAGATAAAGGTAGAATATATCTACTTTCTAACAGGTTTATCTAATAGAGGTGCCCCCATCTCTCTCCTAGGTGGGAGAAGTGGTGGGGAGTCTGTGAAATATCATATCGCCACCTATTGTAGACCTCGAACCCATCCTACTATGGATGGAAGATCAATGTAAAATATGTGACCTAGTTACCTTTATGAATGATCTTGTTTATTATCATGAGATTGGCAGGCAACTCGACACTTCATGTAGCAAGAAGATTGTACATGCAGTATGGGATGAAGTGTCTAGATCCAACAGTGTTCAACTGGAGTGAGGGTGTTTTAGTCAATATGAAGGAACAGCTGACTAAAGAAAGAGAGCAGAAAGTTAAAGAACTTTGGATATGGTTTGATCTTAGTCTCTTTTTCTCTAGAGCGGGTGTCACTACTTCAGCCTCAATAGGTTATACTCGAGCCTATCGATCTGAGGGCCCCGCATATGAGGAGGTGGATAGATCATATGGCCTGACATGCAAGTCCTTTGGTGATCATTTTCTCACCATACTTCTTTGGGTGGATGCATAGATATTTCATTGTGATCAATGATTATCCTTATGCGGGGATGGATTTCTGTGATGATCTCAAGCTCGTGCTCCCTAAGGGTGATCAATGGAATTCTTTAGGTAAAACATTTCAACAATTTAAGCTTTTGAAATTTTTACAATTTTTTTTTCTTTTTTATGTTTTTGAGACTAAAATATTGATTTTTTCATGCAGATATTGGACCAGTTTGACCAGTGGGTGCTTCATATATCCTTCGTGCAGAAGGAAAACCACGTGAGAAGGCAGTGGTACTAGTATGGGCCACTGTAGTAGGATGGTATGCGCTACAAGATCTTGAGGTAGCTGAGATCCTATCAGAGGTGGAGCGCCACATAGAGGAACTAACACACGGGATTTATGGGGTCGTGGTAGATCAAATTCCCATGCTACTTTAGCGACACACTATCAAAGTTCCTAGCCGTATTAGTCAATTATTGAGCAAGATGGCTTGTGCAATTTCATTTTATCATGAACGCCATTGATTAGTCAACTTAGATATTTGCATGTAGTTTTTTATATGGGCGATGTATCCATATGTGTCTCAGGGCACAAGTTTTTTTAAAACCAAACTTAATATATGTATACAGACTTTCAATGTTTCCTACTACTATTATGCCTTCAATATGTTATGATGAGAATTGAAACTTTTTTACATTCGTTGCAAATATATATCTAAAACGTGATTAGCTAGGGCATCTGCCAATGTGTTTAGATTTCTAGAAATATGTTCATATTGTATGAAATCAAAAATTTATTTCTAGAAGGCATACTCTCAAAACCATGTGAAGGATGGCAGGATTTATAACTGAATAGACATTAGCAATTTGTCATACTATGAGTTGTGAATCGATCTTGATGACTAAACGATGGATACCAAGTGAAATAGCATCAGATAGTATCTCAACCACTGTGTTATACTCAGTGATATTGTTAGTAGAGCGACCAATGCAAATCCCTTGCATACTCACTCGCTCGCCATTTTGAGCAAAGATAGCCCATGCTACGAAAGATAGGTTCTGAGTACTACGAATAACACCATCAACAATACCAACGTATTGTTCGAGAGATGTCAACATCTATAAACCAAACGTAAATGAGATCAACATAAAGCATGGGAAAATATGAAAATGCACACTGCAAACACACTCAAACACACCTATAAACAATATTTAGATAGTGTACTTTGCATGAGATCAAGCATAGTATTTTTTGAGGTACATCCCATTCCTAGGCTATGCCAGTGGAACTCCATCGAAATCTACTAACTCATAGTCCCATTTTTCAAGGACTTGCTTGACAATGTATGGAACCAACCACATAGGTTGGAACTTTCCTGGACCTAACTTATCAACCTCCTGGTCATATAAGAGAACCAGGTATCCTTCCAAGAAGACACAAGGCTTGAAATTTTTGTCATATTTTGCTTTGATGCATATTTTATGAGCTTCATTGTCTAAAGAAGCATCGCATTGAGTTTCATCCAAACGATTTAGATGTAAATAATGCTCCTTCTCTATGGAAGTGGTAGGAAGAAGTTCAACAACTCGTTTTAATGATGGATTTCACACTCAATGGGGAGGATCGCTTCTAGACCATAGACCAACTGAAAGGGTGTGAATCTGATAGCAATCCTAACTAAGGTTCGGTATGCCCACAAGGCAGCATAAAGAAACAAGTTCCAGTATGATTTTTGAACCCCTACCATGCATTGAAGCATAGTATTAAGGGATTTTTTAACAACCTTAACTTGCCCATTAGCCTGTACTGTATAGTAGGGAGTGGAATTTCATGTGAAAGTCCTAGCTTAGCAGCTAGTTCGGTCATCATATGATACCGGAAATGATTTCTGTGATCCGTAACTATTGCTTGTGGTACACCAAACTTAGAGATAATGTGATTGAAGAAAAAGTATATATCGGTTTCGCTAGTGTTGTTATATGTAGGCATCACCTTGGCCCACTTAGTAAAGTAGTCAACAGTCACAATGATATAACCATGCCCCCCAACCAAGTGAGGATTACATGTCATAAATTCAACGCCCCATTTTGCAAAGGGACCAACATCAACAATGGGATGCAATGGAGAAAGTGGAGCATGGATCTTACAATCGTAGATATGGCATGCATGAAACTTCTCGATAGCAAGGATGTAGTCACAATAGATAGTAGGCCAAAAGTAACCAGCATGTAATATATTTTGTGCGGTATCGTAACTAGATAGATGTCCATCACATGCCCTCGAGTGGCATTCATTAAGGAATTTCTCGGCTTCCTCAAGGGTGAGGCACCTCTGTAAAATCGTATCAATACCAAAATGGTAAAGGGTGCCACCGATAATGATGCAATTTCAGGATTGGTACCAAATATGTCGCTGCTCGGAGCGAGAGCTATTGGTCCGAAAAAACTAGGCTTCGAGATAGATCAAAAAATATCCATACTATGGGTTAGATGATGAAATCAAAAACAATGACTCGTCAGGGATATAATATTCAAATGCAGATTCAGAATCAGGAGAAGGAAGGTCTCACATAATCTCGGTGAAAACTAGGGATTTCTTCCACTTGGACTTGATGAACTCCAGGTCAAACTCTTGGAGAATAATTATCCACTTAGATTATTTTCTCCTTATAAATTAATGTGAAAATATACATGTCATAGGGTTGCAATCTGAAATGACCACAGTTTTCCGAAGAAAAATGTAATGGTGAAACCTTTGGATGCTTGAACGGTCGCCAAAGCCAAGTTTTCTACATGAGTATACCTGATTTCCGTATCGTTGAGGTTCTAACTCAGATAATAAATGCTATTTTCAGTCCTTATATCGTCTTCTTGGACTAATACCATTTCTATAGTAGAAATAACAACTGCAAGATACAAGAAATAGTCATGATGATAATCATGGGGGTATAAAATAGATGCCCAAACTAGTACATCTTTTAGGGCATCAAACACTTTCTAGGTAGCATCATCCCAATGGAAGGGGACCCATTTCTTTAGTAAGCGTGTGAATCCTTTTTTCAACTCAATGTAATTAGGGATGAGCCTTCGTAGGAAGTTAGCTTTCCCTTGGAGTCTTTGTAACTGAATGAGAGAAGAAGGTGCACGCAATTTGATGATCACCTGCACTTTCAAAGGATAAATACAAATTACTTGTTTTGAAATGACAAAACCGAGAATTCAACCAAAACCAACGCAAAACACACATTTTTGCGGGTTAGGTCAAATGTTATAGTGTCTACAATGGAGGAAAATAGCCCTAAGATGCATGAGGTGATCAACATGATGTTAAGAATGAATAGGGAGATCATCCAAATAGGGTTCCATGATGTGTTTAATGTTATGAAAAGCGTAATCCATCGCATGTTGAAATGTGGCCTCTGTGTTCTTTAAGTCGAATGGGAGCTTGCGATAAGTGAAAGTACCCCAGGGACAAATAAATGCAGTCTTAGTTGGTCCGCTAGGAGAATTTTGATTGATTATAGCCCGAAAATCCATCCATAAACGAATAAATCTCGCAACTGGTGCATTCATCAACAATATGGTCAATAAACAGGGTCGAATAATTTTCCTTGGGACAATCATGATTCACATCCTGATAATTGACAGATACTCGGATCGTGCCATGTTTATTCATGACAGAGATGGTGTTCGATACCCAATCAATTAAATGAATGGGGCATATGAAACCAGCCCAAAGAAGCTTTTCAACTTCAACCTTAATTCTAGCAGCCTTCTTGGGATGGACGGGACGAAGTCACTACCGGACGGGTTTGGCATCAGGATACGTTTTAATTTCTTGCATATCTATATTGGTTCGATACATGACATTTCTTCATGAGTACAGGAAAAGACATCTTGAAACTCACGAAAAATGGCTCTATAAATCTCAATCTCAGATTGGAGAGCGAGATGCTCCAATGTATATATTTTATACAATACCTTTTTGATAGAGATATCAAGGGGTATCGTTTCCTCGATGTTTGAAAGATTTTTTCAGAGTCGAACTCATGAATAGAGATGGAATTTTGTAAATTTTTTGACAAAATTAGGTAAATATACATCATTGAGATTATCCTCAATGGAATCTAGAAAAGAGGAGTGATGGTGATTTTCATCCCACAACCCTTCATATGGCATCATTATCTCCATGATGCTTTCATTGGTAGATAATATGCGATAAAAAGGATCAGAAGGTGTGTCATTATCCAGTGATCGATCTACCCAATTGATCGAAGAGAAGGTATAAGTCGTACAAGTCGAATAAATGGCTTCATAATCTAGCTCAACGGGGTTAAGCGGAATTTGGTCGCCAAAACCTTAGATGTTGGTTTCGTCAAGTACAATCCATGGATCAACTGGGATAGTAGAAGATGATATCATGTTGATATAAGAAACCAAAGATGAGTTGTTGAGAAGGGGAGGATGAGGGAGTGAAAAGGTTCCCATGAGTGTAGAATCCTTCAACAATCTGACTTTGGCATACTGATAAGAGTGTAGAGTTTCCCCTACAAGAGGGACACTTCCAGTAACATGAGAATCAAAGGCGAAAAATGTGAGTTGATCTATGGCTACAATCTCGCTTTTATGAGGGAAGAAAATAATACGGAAGTAAGTCGAACAACGAAAACCATGGCATAAACCCACGTACATCCCAGTAGAAGATTATAATCGAGAGGTCTGTCAATAAATTCAAATTCTATGGAGATGGTTTTTCCCCCTAATTCTACTTGAAGGGAGTTCAAAATCCCACAAGATTTTTACGTTCTTCCATTGAAATATTTCGATGTGGTGGTTGATTGACACAGTTGAGGAGAACCAATCACCTTCCAATAATACATGGACATAATGCAAGTCAAGGCTCCCTCATCCACAATAGAACAATGAATGTTCTTACCACAGACGATGACCTGGATTATAAAAGCTAATTAAGATGGAGGTTGAGGAGTATAGTTTTCATGAGAGAAAACCACTAGGTTGGAATTCGACATATCCACACATCTGATAGTTGAAAACAATGCCTTCTTTTGGGAAGGGAAATTTTGCAACACCTCAAGGTTTGACATAGCTGATGGAGACTAAGCCAAGTCTTCAACTACATTATAGTTCTAGGAAACTCTTGAACAAAAATTTAAAGCATACTTATGAATAACACCCTTTGTAGGTTTGATAGTCAATTGTGTAGGAATCATAGGTGGAGTAGAATCATATGAAGGTGACATCGAACTAGCGGATTGATCAGTAGCTTGATCGTTCGGCGGATTCACATTACCATAGTCCTTAGTCCGAGGAGGAAAGCATCAAAACTATGTTAGATGAAGAAGGGTCCTGGGAAACCATGTGAGTCTCATGATTGGGAAACGGATCGGTCAACACAGCAGGAGAAGTGTAAGATTTAAGGAACTTATTCACTTCAGTGCAGTGCGGACAATCACGTGTAAATTGACACACATTTAAAATTAAGCATGGATAATGAGGCTTTCGCTTCTTATTGGAAGACTAATTTGTTTGTTTATATCGCAGTGAAGGATCTTTCTTCTTATTACCTTTTCCTTTCTTCTTTCTTCCAGGTTGTTGTGGAGACTTTCCTTTATCAGATAAAATGAAATTTTACTCATAATTAGAGACCGCAAGAGGATGGGATTATGGGTTTTGAGAAGATGCAGTAAGAGAAACAACATATGGTTTACTCACCAACTGCAAACTAGAAAAACCAATCACGCCAACATCAACATGAGATTCTTTACTAGGTGGAGGAGGAACAATATTCGAAGGTCTCAGAGTGTTCAGTATCTTCCCATAGAGCGTGCCTGATTGGTATAAACAAGGTCCAAATATTGTGCACGAACAATAAATTTCTCTTCGTTCATGACTCCACCTTTAGCCACATCTTCTATTATGGGTGAAAATAGAGATTTGGTAAACCATTCTGCTAACAACTGATCGGGAACATAAGCCTTGACCAACCGGTCACGAAGCATCCACTCATGAATGTGATCTGAGATGTGAGTGGAATCTGATTGTTTGAAATTGGTCCATAGTTCTGTTCCAGTTTCATATCTGATGGGAAACTAGAAATGTGTGAGGAAGGTGGTGGCTAAAGTGTTGAAATCATTGAACAAAGCTCTAGGTAGCTTAATATAGCTCTTAGGTGCGGCACCTGTAAGCTTTCGTTGGAAAAGATGAAATCGAATGGAATCATCGTTAAGGTAGTTCGAAGAACACCATATATGACATGTCATAGTGTGCGTCGAAGGGTCTTCTCCCGGGTTCCCATTGAATTTTGGGATATCATAAGGTAATTTAGTGGGAATAATCGGCCACCATGGAAAATAAGCGATGGGGTTATTAGTTAGTTGAGTAAAGTCTGGAAATTCGATAGTAGCCACAAAAGGAAATTTCCAATTAAAGTTTGGAGGAGGATGACCTAGATATGAAGGGGTAGCCTGAACAATAGACATTTGCATTCCCCGATAAGAAGGGTTCTGATAATAAGGAACCTATGTACCAGGATAAGGAGGATTCTCATAACCAGTATACAAGTGACCTTGTTTTCCAACCCCAAGATGATGATAAAGCTACTGGAATGGTTGAGTTTGGATTTTTTGGCCTTGAAAAGGTGCTTGAGGAATACCTTGATATGGACCATACTATTTCCCAAAATGAGTTTTCATTGTCCCATGATAAGGTGGGTTCAGTTGGGATTGCGCCGGATTATGAATAATTTGTCCTATCGAAACATGAGGAGTACCTTGTCCAAGAGGTTGAGAATGTGAGGTACCTTATGATGGCTAGGTAAGTGGAACTTGGGAAGTACCAGATACTGATGGAAAATATTTTGATGCAACAAAAACCTATAAAATTTGGCTCACATGTATTTGAGCTTGTTGGGGTGTTGATGGATGGATAGGAATTTTTGACGAAGATGGTGCAGGTTGAGGATTCAACAATCGGTTCCAAAATGAACCAGGTTGAATGGGAAAAGAAGGTTTCCAAACACTAGTAGCCATTCTAGGATAAGGACGACTATAATAAGGTCGATTACCAATTTGAGATATACCAACAACAGGTTTCCCCCCTCCCAAAGGAGGAGGGGGTGATGGAGACAATTGCGATCCAAATGGAGGGTACCCAACATAAGGAGAGCTAGGTTATTGAAGATAATCTTTCCCACTAACATAAGGGCCAGCATATTTCTTAAGTGTAGATGCAAGTGGAGGAGGAGGAGGAGAAGACTGTGTGACATTCATAAGAGAAGTACCAGATGATATTCTCGAATTGGATGACATGGGAGAGGTAAAAGGACTGGAAGTCACACCATAAAAGCTACTAGATAAAAAATGATAGCCAGGTGGGATGGAAGGGCCACCATACAGATGTGTTTCTAGTGATGTTGTAAACATAGATGAGGAAGCAACATTTGATGTCTTGACCATAGTGGTGGACACAAGCTGAGAGGTTAGATTAGTTCCAGTCATGGTTAGCAATCCCAATGAAGATTTTCGCGAGATATCCATGGGTAAGTCCAAATAATCAAGAAAAGTAGTTTGTGTCAGATTCTAAAGAGGAAGAGTATCAGTCTGATAAAAATAGAGTCCTTCCCAATGAACAGGAGTAGAAGGACAAGGCTGATCACAATTCTGTATGGAATAGGTTCACCATCGGGTCCAAGATATATAGGTTATGTCTGAGATAAAGTAAGAGAAGAGGAAGGTCCTTAAGTAACAGGTAAATATGGTTGGGGCTCCTCAAGTTCAACAACCTCGGAAGTAAATGTGTCTCACACAAGAAATTTAGGTTCAATAACCTCAGGCAACAATGTTTCATGGACTTCTATTTTGATTATGTCAGTGTCACCGTCAAGAGTAGATGTAATATCGGGCTAAGAACTCAAAGGGACAAACAATTATGGGGGATCAATATCAAGAGGAGGGCCAGAAGTAGTTCCTGAAGTTCTTGATTCAGTAGTTTACATCTTCTTATGCTTCTGACGAGGACCAGGAGTAGCCTTTGGTGGAAGAGGAGGCTTATTATTCATTCTATGTGAATGACGGGGTGGGGGATTTTTTTCTTCCACGTTGGATGATAAATTTTATTCATACAAAATAAATAAATCAAAAAGAGGGTAGTCTAGGCATAAATTATTACCAAACAACTATGAACTATAGTATACACCTTGGCGAACCAAGGACTTAACGTACGACAACCAATCTCCCTGAAATTTGTGTTCGATGTATCATGGTACACAAGGCAACAGACTCGGTTACCTATATATGGACAGAAATCTATAGAGGACTCCAAAAATATACTCAATGGTACGTGGGAGTGCAGTCTGTAGTATCGTTTTCTAATGTGTAACCATTCGATGAGATTGTTCCTTTATACTTTACATGCGTGGAGCGTCGTCCAATATACCCAAAGGTATGTGGAGAATGATCCTATACACTCACATATGTGGAACGAGATATCACCCCTGATGTATTGGTGTGTTTAGTACAAGGGTGTACAAAATGCTTTGTGCGAGTGTCTTCTGTGCGCGACTTAATAAATTTTCCTTTTGACCTTAGAGAAAGTTAAATTTTCTATATTTTGTAATGTTTTTCCATCTTGTAAATCTTTTTAGTTGACATTTCATGATGTCCTTTGCTTGTCTGATTTTCCAGTAATAATAGTTGCCCCTTAATGTATGAGGTCTAGGAAGAACTGTATAGCCGAAATACATTATATTTTCTGTTCTGTATAACCCATGTTGAGAGAGAGAGAGAGAGAGAGAGAGAGAGTAACTTGTGTGCATCCTAAGGTTGGAGACCCCTTGCTGTGAGTAAAAGAGGGACCATGTTCTGTCGGAAACCTACAAGAGATAGCATAAATACAATATTTCTACGAGGTGGGCATGTCCCATGCTTGTGATGCTTTGGCTAGATAAGCCTATCTGATAGATAGAGGTTTAGTCTGTGTCACTTATATGGTAGTGATCTACTGATTTGGTTGATGACAATGATTTTTGACGCCCTCAATGGCATTTTTCTTTGAAAATAGGTTGAATGTAGTGCCCACATGCATAATCTTGGTATGGCATATTTTAGAATAATCGCTCATTGTATGCATGAGTGTATGACTGGGACCTTCCCATGTAAGCATTGTTGAAAGAGATGCTTACAATGACATGGGTCTTTGATGAATTCTGACAAAGTCCAATGGTTATGAAGTACGATACCATATTGACATGAAAGCTTGTGTTGTAGTTGAATGTCAGGAGGATCGATGACATCAATGGGTAATGATGATTCCCACAGTTCCATCCGAGGATGCCCATATTGAGGTGAGGAGCCATCCAAGGTACTGCTTCCTTTTTGGAAAATGGTTACTGAAGTCGACAAGAAGGAAGCCTCAACCAATCGATAGAAGTACTGATGCAAGGGACCAGAGTCTATGATATAGCAGGTATGGGATGATAGGTTAACACAGGCATGATGGCGATAAATGGAAGAAAACTAATGATGGGAGTTCAGTGGCCCAAGTTAGAAGCTTGTAAAATCAGTTTGGTGGCAGTCATAACGATTTCTGGTGAGGAAAGCCCTGGAGTCAGTAGGACGTCCAGGGTGGGTATATGCTTGTTATGAATGTCGTGGTGGCTTTGCATGAGAAGTGTGAAGCTCCGATCAAGGGAGATTATTGACTACTGCCAGGGGAGAAAAGTGGATGGATGGGTAAGGGATGTTCTCCTAAAAATTCTTTGTACACTTTCCAAAAGAATATAAAATGGGTTTGGATGTAAAAACACGAGGATGGGTGCCCCAAAAACATGAAAATAATCACTCATTGATAATGTGAGGAAGGTATTTTTTGTTGAGGGTGGGGGCCCCATTGGTTAGTCTCAGTGCGAGGGTGGTGAGGCAGATGGAAAATGTAGAAATTATACAAACATATGTATATCAATGGATTCAAATCAAACAATGTACTAAAGCTAGATACTGGAATCAATGGGAATACAATAGGTGTAAGTAATGGTAATGATATGTGATGAATCAATGGTATTACAGGCAGTAGTTCATTCACTTCGTAATCGCTGGACTTCTTTCTGGCACCACTTAACTTCACTAAACTATCGGCGGGCTCCTTCTACAAATCAATTGCGTAAATTAAACACAATCACCAATCACATGAAGCAAAGAAATAATCAAATCAAACCACAACATAGATAATTTCCTGGGGAAAGCTTGCTGCTCAAAACCCCTCTATCTTCTATTGTATATTAACCACGGAATCATGAAACAATTACAATGCACTCTTCTCACAAGAGTCTCCTGCACTCTCACAACTGTCTCACACTGTCCTGGACAAAACTGACCAACACTTAGCCAATTCTCAGCCTCTAAACAGCCTGCATTTCTTGCGCAATTCCTGATGAATGCAATCCCTATTCTTTAGGAATTTTGACCTTCCTAAACTGCACAAGGATCATGGGCACTCCAATGGATTTTTTTTTGCATGCAGGCAACCTACTAATCACAAAACTGATAGTTAACATCCCTTTAACCTTTGTCTCAACTGGGTCTCCACTGGAACTGACATGCATGCAGCTATTAATAGTAAATCATTAGTTGCATGGAAAATCACTTATTGTGAATTAAATAATAATTAATTCACTTGATCTCTCACTAGTGCAACAAAAAGTTACAACTAGTTCAACTAACTCTAACTCACCTAACTAAGTTAACTGATTACTCATGCATTAAACTAATGCACCAACTGCAATTCAAACTCCATAACTAATAGAATTACTCTGCATGCCTCACCAACCACCCTCAACTCAAAATACATGAGCTAACTGAGTTTATCACACTCAGTTAACTGTTACAAGTGATCATGATAAGATTACATTTCATTGTTTAATTTAATTAAGGGATAATTAAATTTGACACATATCCAATTTATTAAATAAATTGAATTTCACACTAATGTATCGCTAGGGCCCATCACTACATGACCTATGGTCACACACTAGAGTAGGTGTTGTCATCTTGTTTCTGGATGCCAATTTTAATGTTTCTTGTTGCAAACTTCAACAGAAAATATCGAATATGGACTATGCTGATGGAGGTATGGTAGGAAAAATGTGAGATGCGGTGGTGCGTGTCCAATCTACTTACGAAAATGGTAGTCCGGGAAAGGGGTTTTATCATGATATGGTAAGACTTGACTTTGTGCATGATGGATGGATGAACATGAAGTGCTTCCTAGACTGGGGTGTTATGACCATGGCATCATATTTTTTTATGCATGGTCTACTTAAGTGATGGATGCCATGGAGGGGGAGGCTCTACCGACTGACGAGAATTTTTATCATGTGCAAGGTGGGGAGATGATCAACATGGTCAGGTGTTCGGAACCTATGGTTGATTCTTGTGGAGAAACAATGTCAAGATATGCAAAGCTTCTTTGGGAGTCTATCATGTTGGGGGAAGAATGATACCTGCTCTGGAACCTTCAGTGAATGAGGCAACAGGTTATTTGTCGTACTGTGTAATTTGTGCAACCAATACCCCAAGTGAAAGCATATTTTTCATTCAAATATATTGACAAATGTGTTGAATGAAAAAACGATAAGAGAGGGCATACCTGTCAGAACTGAAAAAATGACTTTTTCAGAGGCGTGAATGTGTGAATCCTCCTTTGGGAATTATGAGGTGTTGATAACTATGTTGTGTAAGGCCGTGAGGATATTTTTTGATCCTAACAGAGCTATTCGACAGACATGAATAATATTCCATATTCTATGCAGTGGAACCAGACGCGGTTTAAAGGGTGCAGATAGATCGGGTTTTCATCGTCGTTGGTACAGCGACTCTCGTAGTTGCAACGATCTCGACACCTATGACTGATGAGTAGATAACACGAGTTATGGTTCCTATACACGCCGATATGAATCATATATGATTTTTGTTGTCATCGACATTTGGTGGGGGAGGAATTTCCATCGTAGCTGCTTGTGTGAGAGCAAGTCAGCTACGATGGATTTGAAAAATTGTGCTTGGTGCAGAAGCGCCTAAATGTTTCCATTAAGAGGCATGCCTCTGTTTCATGGTTATGACCAGTGAAAATGGTGCATGGTACAACGGTGCCTATTGAGTAGGTGGTGTGAGAACCAAAAATACTCTTAGTCCCTGAAGTGGACGCCCAGAAAGGATCAGGCAAAGGGGAAATATTATGTTGTTTCCATCTCCGATTTTTTGGTTTTGGGAGATCCAACTCCTTTAGGGGTGTTAGACTTAAAGCTGCTCTTGCCGCTCTAAGCCTTGGGAGGTACTCAAAATTCATTGTATGGTGAAACTGTGAGTAGATCCTGCAATATCAGTGTGTGATATTCTCTTGGTTATAGATATGCTTCTGCGGGATAGGGGAGACCATGCAAAATATGTTTCGGTTAGGTCCCTATATTACTAGTATAGTCCCTTATTATTGTTAGTGTAACCCCCTTATTGTTATTATTGTAGCCCTGTAACCCCCATATTGTTATTATTGTGCCCTTAAATTATTATTGTTAGGTCAGCTAGGATTACATTGTGGCCCACTAGGATTACATTATGGCCCCATGGACTCTTATATATAGAAAGGAGGTTTTGTAAATTCTATCATCCAAGAATTGTTCATTCATGTAATGTATTGGAGATTTCCCCCTCAAAGTGACTTATTTATAAGGCGTTGATATCTCTTTTATTTTATTTTTGGAGCTTGTTTCCCAACATTTGGTATCAGAGCTTTGGATTCTAGGGTCTCGATGCTCCAAACAATTCATCGTGGAATTTTCGCTATAACGGTAGCTTTTAATTTTCAAGAAATTTTCCTAAAAAAAATTTTCAGAAGGAAAGGAAGTCGAATTACGGGGTATTGCAGGGAATCCAGGAAATATAATAAGCTCTAATGTCATGACAAAGCTTCTAAAGAAAGAAAAATGAGGCGTAACTGCACAATTATGCTCACTAGAAGTTCCAACATCAAATCATCTATTTCTGCAGATATCCAACAAGTCCTGGACAATCATTCCAAGGTGTTTGAAACTCCCAAAGGACTCCCACCTATTCGTGATCATGATCATGCTATTCATTTGATTCCAGGAAGTGTTCCTCCAAACATCAGGCCTTATAGATATCCTTATGTCCAAAAGAGTGAAATTGAACGTATGATTGCAGAAATGTTAGAGGCGGGTATAATTCAACCTAGTCAAAGTTCTTTCTCTGCTCCTGTAGTATTGGTACACAAGAAGGATGGATCATGGCGAATGTGTCCTGATTATAGGGAGCTCAATAAGCTCACCATTAAAGACAAATTTCCCATTCCTGTGATTGATGAATTATTGGATGAATTACATGGAGCAATTCATTTTACCAAGTTGGATCTTCATTCAGGATATCATCAAATTAGAATGAAGACTGAAGATATTCCAAAAACAGCATTTCGAACTCATGAGGGTCATTATGAATTTTTGGTCATGCCTTTTGGCCTTAGCAATGCACCTTCTACATTTCAAGGGTTGATGAATTCCATTTTCAAACCCTTCCTTAGAAAATTTGTGCTAGTATTTTTTGATGATATACTAATCTACAACAGGTCTTGGAAGCATCATGTTGAACATGTTGACAGGGTGCTCAAACTATTGCAGGAGAAACAATTATATGCAAAAACATCCAAATGTTTCTTTGGAGTACAAGAGGTGGAATATCTGGGTCATATTGTATCTCACGAGGGTGTTAAGGTAGACCTAACAAAATTAAAGCCATTAAGGAATGGAAAGTCCCCACAACCATAAAGCAGTTGCGAGGATTTCTCAGGTTAACAGGGTATTATCACAAGTTTGTTAAGAATTATGGGAGAATAGCAGCACCTCTAACAACATTATTGAAGAAAAATGCATTTTCATGGACTCCTGAAGCAACTAAGGCCTTTGAACATCTTAAAGAGGCAATGTGCCTAGCACCGGTCTTAGCTACGCCAGACTTCACAAAAACCTTTATTGTGGAATGTGATGCCTCAGGAAATGGAATTGGTGCAGTTTTAATGCATGAAGGAAGACCCATTTCTTTTGAAAGTCGTCCAATCAAAGGAAAGTATTTACAGAAACCTATTTATGAGAAGGAAATGTTAGCAATACCGCATGCACTAAAGAAATGGTGAACTTACCTAATGGGAAGACACTTCAAGGTAAAAACTGATCATGATAGTCTTAAACACTTTTTGGAACAAAGACTATCTTCAGAAGAGCAGCAAAAATGGGTCACAAAGATGTTGGGTTATGACTTTGAAATAATCTACAAAAATGAAAGCTTAATGTTGTTGCAGATGCACTCTCAAGAAAGAATGAAGAGGTGGAAGCATTGCTTTGTGCCATTTCTATTATCCAACCAGATTGGATAACCGAAGCAAGAGATGAATGAAGAAGGACAAAGATGTATGGACACTCATTCAAAAGTTGCAGCAAGATCCTAGTACATCTGATACATTTAGTTGGAAAAATGATTCCTTATGGTACAAAGATCGCTTATATCTTTGTAAGAATTCCCAACTAAAATAAAAGATTCTTTTGGAATTGCACACTTCTCCTTTAGGAGGACACTCAGGATTTTTAAAAACTTACCACAGGGTGAAGAAAGAATTTTTTTGGGATGGCCTTAAATCTGATATTCGAATGTTTGTGGCGGAATGTTTGGTTTGCCAGCAAAATAAAGTGGAAACAATTAAGACCCCAGGACTTCTACAACCTTATCCATTCCAAGTCAACGTTGGGAGGAGATTTCAATGGATTTTATCACAGGTTTACCTAAGTCCGAAGGAAAGAGTGTCATCATGGTGGTAGTTGATAGACTTATCAAGTATGCACACTTTTGTGCATTATCTCATCCATTTAAAGCAAGTACAGTTGCTACTACATTTATGGACAGAATTCAAAAGCTACATGGAAGCCCAAGGGTTATTGTGAGCGACAGAGATCCCATTTTTACCGGAAATTTTTGGACGGAGTTATTTTCTTGTTTGGGTACTCAATTAGCTCATAGCTCATCTTATCATCCTCAATCTGATGGTCAAACCGAGATAGTAAATAAATGTTTGGAAGGATATCTTCGTTGTTTTGTATCTGATAAACAAACACAATGGGTCAAGTGGTTACCTCTTACTGAATGGTGGTATAACACTTCCTTCCATACTGCAGCAAAAATGACCCCATTTATGGCACTTTATGGATATCATCCACCATCCATCACACCATCTTTAAGGGAAAATTCGAAGGTTCAAGCAGTGGAAGATCACATCGAGCATCAGCAAGAAGTTCTCCAACTCTTAAAGGATAACCTGAATTTGGCAAAAAATCGAATGAAACAACAGGCAGATCAACATCGTAGCGAGAGAAGTTTTGATGTAGGAGATTGGGTATTTTTACGGCTACAACCATACAAACAAATGTCCCTCAAGCAAGCAAAGAAGGATAATAAATTATCGCCAAAGTACTATGGTCCCTACAAGGTGTTGCAAAAGATTGGTACTATGGCATACAAATTGGAGCTTCCTGCTTCTTCGCGAGTACATCCAGTTTTCCATGTTTCATGCTTAAAGAAGGTTATAGGTAAAAATCTTCCAGTTCAAACAGTATTGCCAGAACTTGATGGGGAAGGGAAAATCATATTGGAACCTGAAGCAGTCATGGAAAAAAGAACTCGACAACTACGGAATCGATCAATTTCAGAGTATCCCATCAAGTGGAAGAACTTACCCACTGAAGATTCTACATGGGAGGATGAGAATTTTATACAGAAGCACCCAGAGCTACTCAAGCGTTGAGGACAACACTTTTTTGAAGGAGAGGGGCATGTTAGGTCCCTATATTACTAGTATAGTCCCTTATTGTTGTTAGTGTAACCCCTTATTGTTATTATTGTACCCTTGTAACCCCCATTTTATTATTATTGTGCCCTTAAATTATTATTGTTAGGTCGGCTAGGATTACATTGTGGCCCACTAGGATTACATTATGGCCCCATGGACTCCTATATATAGAAAGGGGTTTTGTAAATTGTATCATCCAAGAATTTTTCATTCATGTAATGTATTGGAGGTTGCCCCCTCAAAGTGGCTTATTTCTAAGGCGTTGATATCTCTTTTCTTCTATTTTTGGAGCTAGTTTCCCAACAGTTTCTGAGGTCCTTCAAATCCTTACACTGATTAACCTGGCGGTCGATTCTATCGCATAGCCCGCATGCCGCCCTAGG
>CM076573.1:571527896-571687444 GCA_034641835.2 Pinus albicaulis | reverse complement strand
TAGTTTAGTTTAATTTTTGCACTAGGATCACGGGACCAAGATTGAATTGTCGGTAGAAGAGAAAGTAACCTCTGCTACCTTTGCACCCTCAGGTGATCCTAGGCAAGCATATGAACACCCCCTATTGACAACTCACCATCTCCTTGTAGTTGATCATATATATTAAATAGGAAAAATTTAAAGCGGCGCATATCCGTGCATGTTTTTCTTTTTGAGCAAGGAACAACGAAACATAGTTTAAATAAGGGATTTTGAAAAGGATCATCGCATATCCACACGTTCAAACTATGTTCTTTTTCACCTTTTTTTCACACACATCCACACCCTAAGTAAAGTAAAGAAACCTAAAACTAACTTAACAAAACTCACTAAACTCTCCCCACAGGGGCCACAAAAGAATTTATAGTCTAAGTTAGGACCATGTAGAAATTACATGTGTTTTTCTTGGTCGGCTTTCATTTTGAAACATAGAAGTCAATTATTTAGGGAAATTTCAAATCGCCTATCCACCCATCGCAGAGAACTCCGATAATAATGTGGAGAACCGATTCGTAGGGGGTTAGGGCTTAGGCTCAAAAGGCAGAAACGCTGGGGCTACTTGACCCGTCCAATACTCGTGATCAAGCTGTTGAACTACCAAGAAGCCCACAACAGTAGGGGATCTCCCCGGTAGAAAGTCCCGATTAGACTTTGAATCGTTTGGAGTAGGGATCCCGTCCGGGGTGTGGGTCCGGCTACCACTTAAATGACTTTCTCTTCGGTCTCGAGCAACCTGATTGAAACTGCAAACATACACTTATTCACATGATACAGAATACATGACTGATGTATCAAACCAATATATGACACTGTGCGTAGCAAGGTAATAGAAAAAATGCATACACTCAGGAAGTGTCGTTAGCAGCACATCTATGGGGTATGCATGCAGGATAATCTGACCACCAAAGAAACAGTTCTTTATGGCAAGAATATCCCTTAACTTTCCGAAAGATATAACGAAACGCTAATAAAACAGTTCATTAACATTCATCATAAGAGTAAATAATAAACTTGAGCATCATCAACACAATCACAGATAGCTATGGTGCATGAATGATACTATTAATAACACAGATTCATTAATCAAACGATATTCTGAAACTGTACGCAGAATACACACAGTGTTGTCACAGCTAAACACATCATCCAATCAAAGGGGTTTTAACATGTATTGTATTACATATGCCAAGAGTATGATTCTTCAATTACAATGAAATATTGCCCTTCAGTCCAAAAAAGAGGAGCCTGTACTATGTGCCCCACAGGGGTATTTATAGATTCAAGAAACGCCCTTTAGGCCTTCCGACGCTTCAACTTCCCGACGGTTCAGCTTCCCTGCGACCTTTGCCGAACATGCGACCTGCGACCAGAAGATTGCGACCTGAAGATTTGCGACTTGCGACTTAGGCGCCGGTGCGACTTGCGACCTGGGGGGACCAAATGCGACCTGCGACCCAGCAGTTAAGCTATGGAGGTGGTCGCGTAATTGAGAGGTCTGGAGCGTCTATCTTCTTCTCCTTGAGGAAGTCTCGCCAGGCCTGGTAATCCGCTGCTATAGGGGAGACTAGAGAGGTTTCTTCTTTTAACCGATGCGTACATTCCAAAGAATTTTGTATCAGACTCTCCTTCTTCTGGGAAATCTGGATGGATAGGGAGGCAAGCTTGGTATAAATTTGTACTGGAGTGACAAGCAGCCGGTTTAGGTTCTCTTGTGATGCCTCAAATTCTGGTGCGGCAACAGCTTGTCTCAAGGGTTGCAGAAAGGACTGAATTTCCTGATCTACTTGCTCCCAGTCTTTAGTTTCGTCCAGTGCCCCCAACGACGGAATGTGATGAAGAGCGTTCATGGATTCTATACCACTGATCAGGTGATTATATGCAGACACCACCTTGTCCAAGTCTTTGACCAGCTTGTCTTTGGATTGCATCTTCATCCGGATTTGTACTTTGGCGTCTTGTGTGTGACCCCAATCCTTCTTAGGCACATTTTCGGGAGTTTGCTGGTACTGCGCTGTCCAGTTTATCATTTTGTCTAAAGCTGCCGAGGCCTCCTTGAGCTACTCATGCTTCACTTTGGCTTCCGCTCGTGCCTCTGCTAATGGGGCCACTGTTTGTTTTAGGGCGAGCATTTCTCTGTATACTTGTTGCATGGTCGTTTCCAATACGTCACATTCTTTCATGACTGCTAGTGGGACTTCATTGACTTGGGAAGGCTTACTTTGGAGCTGTCGCACTTCACTCTCCAGTACTGCTTTCTCCTGTTCCGTTGCTTTTAGCCTGTTTTGTAGTGAGATAATCTCCCTGCTCATTCTAGTGACATTTTCCTCCGTAGCTGCGGCAAAAGTGGTACCTGCTGATGCTATCATGACAGGGTTAGTCCTTGTATCTGGGACTATGTCCTTTCCAGTGGCGACCGTAGATATGGCGGAATGGCTTTGCGCCAAGGCTTTTCTTCTCTCTTGCCGTATTTTGAAAGAGAATTGGTCAAATGTCAATCTAGTCAGGTCGAAGACCTCTTCCTCTTGTTCCCCGGGAAAATCGTCATCAGGGAGGATGCTTTTCTTGCCACTCGGAGGAATGTCCAGGGGAGATATGTCGATATCATCTATCAATTCATCCTCTTTATCCTGTGTTTGTCCTTTTCCTTTCTCCTTTTGCCGGCGCTCGGCTTCTGCCTTGTCATGTTCCTCCTTCTTCCTGCGTTCTGACTCTACCTCTGCTTCTTTTTCTGCTTTTCTCTTTCGCTCTGCTGCGGCGGCTTGTTCTGCCTTCTTTTGACGATCGACTTTGTCAAGTTCTTCCTTAAGTGCTTGTTCTGTCGCTGCCTGTGCTTCCTTTTCCTGTCTTTCCTTTTCCTCAGCCTGTTTCTTTTTCCGCTCTATCCTGGCATCTTTCTTACGTTTCTCTTCATCCTCCTTCATTTTCTTTTCTTCTTCCTTCTTGGCTTGGGCTTCTGCTGCCCTTTGCTGATCTGAGGTGTCAGGCCCTGTACTGGTCCGTATTCTCTTATCTTTGGAGGAAGAAGTGCCTCCTAGTTTATGGCTCCTATCTTCTAAATTCTGGTGATCCTCTTCTTCTCGGTCAGAGTAGATCCCCGGAGCTAGATGCCTGTCTGCGTTGTACCAGTTTCTTTTTTAGTCCTCTGTCGGGCGCTCGACATGCTGGTAACTCCATTTAAAATTGGCCCTTTTACAATGCTCAGGAACTATCCTGACTGGGTCATAAGTTCGACAATCCAGATTTCTAAAGTGGTAACCTTTTATCTCTTCCCCTTCACGCACTACTTCTCTAAAGTCCTTGACTGTATAAGCACCAATGGTGAGGGGTAGAGCGGGCCAAGGTTTCTTCTTCCCTTTGGAAAGGACATTGGAGAAGCCCGAGGTCATCTGGAAACATACCTCCTGCATGAGCACCTTATCGGTGATAAACTTGGGCAGAGCATGTGGTGCTTTGAATGAGCCAAATACTCGGATGATTGTAAATTCAGCGAATGGAAACCAGTGTGCCACCTGACCTAGTGTCTCCATTGCTCGCCAAGACATGCAGGGGGTGTCTTGACCAAATAGTTTCCCGTAAAGAGCGGGAATGAATATCTGAGAGATTTGCTCAATATCTGACTTGTACCTGGACTCCCAGAATACCTTGGTCTGCAAATGGATTGCCTGGGTCTGTTCGGAGTCCCAATTATGTGGCCATCCCTCAACATGCAGTTGGGCACAGACAACATCTAGTAAATACGAAGCCATATAAAATTCTGACGACGTTCCCTCATCTGGAGCTAAAGCCGAAGCCAAATTTGTTTGCATTGAGCCCACTAATATGCCAGCCCAATTGAATCGAGTGTCGTGCACTGTTACGTGTTCCATAATGGTTGCCCATGCTCCGTTGAAAGTGGTGGCGTCTGAACATCCATATACTCTGCACAGCATGGCGGCCACTAACTTATACACTTTCCTCAGATTGGCCACCGGGTACTCCTGGTCTTTCTTGACTTTAAATTTATCTGGTTTCGCCCACCATTTTCTGATTGTATCAACCATCGGTACTTCTTGCGGAAAACCATCTCGGGGTAAAATTTACCTCTGGTTGGGGTAGCGAGTAGTAGACCTGTGCTTTTGAGCTCTCCAACGTTGCAAAAGCTTTACCTCCACTATCTCGGATTGCGAAATTCTTAGGATTCGTCTTCTGTATGATCCAGTCTAACATTTCTGGGCACGGAAAGATGGCGGGATGTGACCCTGCTAGGTGCAATTTGGATTTCTTGACCTTCAGGTATACTTCCCGGTCCGGAAGATCTTCTGGTATGGCGAACTCGCGGTATACTTCATACCACCTAAGGCTGTCCCCCTTTGCGAAGGTGCAAAGAGTGTCTCTGTATATTGGTGGAGGGGATGTTTGTATGTCTGTGTCTGACTCTTCTTCCACCACCTGCCTACTCTTTTTTCGGGACACCCGGGGTGCCATGTTGCTAGAGTCGGAGAGGACCGGTATCGTGTCTGCTCCAAATTCACCTGTTTCATTCAGGAAAGAATCCCAGGATGAGAAAGACATGATGATAACGGCTAAATACAGTTTACGCATGCAGAGTTTAATTTATTGTTCTCTTGGGGTCGCAGGGTCGCTGATCTACAAAATACTTCACATGCGACCTCGCGACCTTGCGACTAGGTCGCAGGGTCGCAGAGTCGCTAACAGAGAGTCGCGCGACCTTGCGACCTTGCGACCGGGTCGCTGGGTCGCAGGTCGCACTTGGGCCTGCCGGGGGGTTTCGCGCGCGCGCGGTTTTGCGGATAATCTCTCCCTAACGGGAAAAATGCGCAGCTGGAAAGGGTCGAAACTGGAGATAGGACACAGCCATGAGGATCTGGGCAAGACAAAGGTGACCTTGGGGTTTATGAGAATCAAAACAAAAATAAAACTCAACCGGAAACCCTACCTCCTCACCAACAAGTAATTAAGACCATGGGGTGGCTAGATTTTAGCAAGAAATGCTGGGGAAGGAAACACAGGGAGGAAATGGCAACTTACCCGGAAGAAAACGCGCCACTCGACCTGTCAGAGTGATTCCACGATTTTCACCGCGAGTCACAAATGCGACCTAGCGACCCGCCCTTATAAAAAGGAGTCGCACGTGCGAGCACTAAATGAGGTCACAAGTTGATAGTTTGCGACCTTGCGACCTCGCGACCTTAAGGTCGCTGGGTCGCAAGGTCGCTGAGTCGCTAATTCCCTTAATTACTTAATTTTGCGACCTTGCGACCTCGCGACCTTAAGGTCGCTGGGTCGCAAGGTCGCAAATTGCATGACTTCCGACTCTTGCGACCTGGCGACCTGGCGACCTTAAGGTCGCAGAGTCGCATAGGTCGCATGGGTCGCAAATCACGGATTCGCGACTTAGCGACTTGCTCTTAAAAACTTTACTTGGCTTTTTCTCCTTTAGTTTCAAAGGGGCTCCAAAAATTTTGAAGTGTGTGTTATTATTTTTTGTATTTTTGGAGGGTGTTGTAGGGGCTACAACAAATGGCGATTCACTGGATGAATTCAGAGTCTCTGCTGATGAAGGGTCGATGAGGGAGGAGGGAGGGGTCCAATACTAGCTTGTTCTTTTACCTCAGGGTTTACACCTTCCTTCCTTTGTCACCCCGCAAAGTTTCCTGGCCTTTTGACTTATTGGGTGCAGATCAACCAAATTTAACTTTTCGTGCTCCAGGATCGGAAGGGTTGGAGAAACCTTGGAGAACTGCCGGGTCCGGTACAATTATTTTGTCCTCATGGTGTTGCTCCGCTGCCAGCGAACCTCTCGGCTCCGGCGGAGTCACTGCCTAAGGAGTCATGAACGTTGCTCCGCTGCCAGCGAGCCTGGTCAGTACCCCGATGGAGTCGTTACATCACCTCTCTGCGCAGGAAGCCTTTCTCAATCCTTTACCCTTTATTTGTGTGCGATTGCACTTATTTGAGAATGTGCTTGTAGCACTTATTTAGATGGGCATATTTTGCCTGGGCGGATGAGGGATCCCGACTTATTTTGCTTGCAGAGAGGTTTCTCCTGGTCTCAATATGAGTACTTGGGTTTTTCCCGGATGATCTGCAATACTCTTGAGTTAACCTTGTTCCCTTACGATCCGGTTGCTGCTATATAAGACCTTTTCTGCCTGCACCTTTCAAAGCCGTTGGGTGGTTCCTTATGCTTGAAGACTTCAGCAGGGCCGTGTACTTCCCCTTGGTGCCCATTACAAGCGGGTTTTGACTGCTCCGTGTTTTGCGGGAAGGGCCTTTCATCAGCATAGAACCTCTTCAAGGAGTGAGCCAGTTGCGGGCAGCTTAGACAAGGTTTTCTTTTAGAGACAGAGTTTTCTTTTTTTTTTTTTACTTGGAAAACAAAAATGCGACTTTTATAATACAGGGGGGGAAACAGCCCTTTGAGGGCTACTCAAGTAAAATAGTGTTTGAGGTCATGCCCGTTTATCGGGAGGACCTCGACCTTTCCTTCCAGAGTTTGCAATCGGAAGGTATGGGGACCCACCTTTTCTTTAACCTGAAAGGGACCTATCCATAGTGCTTGAAATTTAGCATGTTTTCCTTTTTCTTCGTGAGCTTTATCCCACTTTAGGACAAGATCTCCTATTTCAAATTTCTTATCTCCCGCAGACTTTTTATCGAACCATTTCTTGATCCGACTCTGGTGGATGGCGAATTTCTCCCGGGTTTTCTGCCTTTCCTCTTCTAATTTCAGCAAGGTGTCAATGCGGGTTTGCAAGGCGGGGCAAGGGGTACCATGACACTCTTGAGACAACTGTAGAGCGGGAAGAGACAAATTGGGTGGGAGGACAGCTTCTTTCCCATACACGAGAAAATATGGTGAGGTGCCTATTGAGGACTTAGGGGTGACGCAATCAGCCCAAAGTGCATTTTGGAGAGCATTATGCCAGTTGCGTTGGTGAGACAGAAGGGTCTTTTTAATGATGCGAATCAGATTTTTATTTGTTGATTCTGCTAGACCATTTCCTTGGGGATAGTACTTTGCAGAGTGTTTAAGAACAATGCCATTTTCCAACACAAAATCATATAATTTAAAAGATGAAAAATACGTTGCATTATCAAACACCAAGGAAGTTGGAACGCCAAACCTGGTAATGATGGAATGAGTGACAAATTGCATTACCTCCTGATCGTTGATTTGGCGTAATGGTACTGCTTCAACCCACCTGGTGAAATAATCAGTGGCCATCAGAATGTACCTGTGTTGCTTAGAAGAGTGGGGTAAGATCTCACCAATGACGTCCAGACCCCATTGTTGAAAAGGTTCTTCTACTGCTACTGACAACAAAGGGGCAGCGGGGCGCGCTTCTCGGCTTGCGAATTTCTGGCATTGAATGCACTTCCGAACATATGCGTGGGCATCTCTGAAAAGAGTTGGCCAATAATAACCTGCTCGCATTATTTTATGAGCCGTAGTATCCCCGGCAAAATGACCTCCTGCTGGTCCATCATGCAGCTCGATTAAGATTTTCTGAGCTTCATCATATTCCAAGCAGCGTAACATGACCCCATCGGAATGTTTCCTGAAGAGCTTCCCTTGGATTAACTGGTAAGATGCAGCTTTGAGTCTGATTGCACGTTTCTGCCGGGCATTTAGAGCGGGGTCCAATGTACCATGTGCTAAATATTCTGAAATATCCGAGTACCAAGAAGGGTTCCTTATCTGAGGTACAATGTCGGTTTGGTACATATCAATTTCTTGTTCCCAATTATCTTCTTCAACCTGGCGGGAACTTGCGGCCTCTGCAGCCATTTGGCATAGACCTTGCCCTTTAACTGTGCGTGATGGCTTAAACTCTAAGTCGTATTCTTGCATACACGCAACCCAGTTCCCTCGTCTCTCGCCCAGCTCTTGCTGCGTGAACAGTGAGCGAACAGTTGGGTGAGGAACGTAAACCGTGACATGGTTTTTTAGGATGTATGGTCTGAAATGTTTGACCGCTTTATATACCGCATAGGCCTGTTTTTCGATTTCGGGATAATTCAATTCGACCCCTTGCAAACCAGTGCTCATGAATGAAATGGGGCGCTCGTCATTATTTCTGTCCTTTTGCGTGAGTACAGCTGCTAGGGACGAATCCGAAGCGAAAGTATACAAGCTAAAATCTCTGCCGAAATCTGGGCTCTGGAGGGAAGGTGCTTCGGCTATGGCTTTTTTGATCTGGTCGAAAGCTTCCTTTTCGGGCTGATTCCATTTGAAGGTAGCATTTTTCTTTATCATTCCCTGTAGTGGTTTAACTATCTGGGCGAAATCTGATATAAACTTACGTACAAAATTGATCTTTCCCAAAAAGGACTGCATTGCTTTCTTACTGTTGGGGGGAGGAATCTGAGCAATGGCTTTCGCACGTTCTGGATCAACGACAATGCCTTGCTTAGTTATGATATGACCCAGTAGATTTCCCTCCGCTACGGCGAAAATGCTCTTCTTTGGGTTGAGCGAGATACCGTATTTTCTGCACCTTTCGAAGATCTGTTTGAGGTGACGCAAATGATCCCCCCGACGTTTAGAGAACACAGTAACATCATCCAAGTAGACTACCACACTTTGGCCTATCAGACCCCTGAATGCTATATCCATAGCTCTTTGGAACGTTGCTCCTGCGTTGATTAATCCAAAAGGCATGCGCCTGTAAGCGAAAGTTCCCCACTTAGTCCGAAAGGTAGTCTTTAACCTATCCGGTTTAGCCACCAGTACCTGATTGTAACCAGAGAATCCGTCCAACAGAGAGAACATCTCTGACCTGGACACTGCTTGTAATATTTGCTCCATAGGGGGTACCGGGTAATTATCTTTATTCGAGGCCCGGTTTAAGTTTCGGAAATCCACGCATAAGCGAATTTCACCTGACTTCTTCCGTACCGGAACCAAATTGGACACCCATGTGGAATGGCGAACTTTAAAGATAATGCGTGCATCTAAAATTTTTTTGAGTTCCTTCAGAATCAATGGTTCCATCGTAGGATGTACTTTCCTGAGCTTTTGTTGGAAAGGTTTTACATTTTATTTGATGGGTATCACATGTTGTATGATTCGAGTATCGTATGTGCGTAAGTCCTCATACGTCCAAGCGAACACGTCACGATACTTGCGAAATAGCTGAGTGAAATCCTGAGCCTCTTGAGGGGTGCAGTCCTTCCCAAGGTTGATGAATTTAGGATTATCCTCTGATCCCAAGTTCACTTGTCGATGAGCTAAGATAGAGCTCTGTACTTTGGCATTTGGGGGCCCACGGAAACGATTTTGCAGATCGAAAAGCTTCTCAAGTGATACCACCCCTTTAGGCATGGGGTTTCCTTTGACTTGCTCGTACTCCTTTTGCATAGCTTGGTCGTGCTAATCTTCATCTATAGCAGCGTCTTTGAATATCTCTGAGTTACACATAAAATCCAGCACCTGTTGATCATCATCGAAAACACGCAAGTTAGTGATATTGTCTGGCATGGAGGGTTTATACATAACTTCAATAGAAAAACCATCCCTCAAAGGGGTAAATCTGGCAGCGGCATTAGCTAGAGTATCTGCCGCTGCATTATGCATTCTTAGAACAGATTTAATTCCAAAAGCGTCAAAAGCAGAAATGAGCCGCCATACCTCTTGCTGAGACGCCTTTAAATGTGGAGACAAACAATGAATAGTATTGCGTACCTGCCGAGTGATAATCTCGGAGTCTCCAATGACCTGTAAGCATTTTACCTTCAAATCCAGCGCCTTTTTAAGCCCAAGGATCAAAGCTTCATACTCAGCAGTGTTGTTAGTGCATTGGAACTCCAGCCGACAAGAGACTAAGAATTTTTTCTTATGCGGATCAAGAAAAACGCAGCCAGCGCCAGAACCATCGAGATTTTTGGAACCGTCGTAATACAATGTCCATATGTCATTTTCCGGGTCCTTGGGGGCAGTGGATTGCGGAGGAATTTCGGCTTGGTGTGAGACAGTTTGGGCTTGTTCCTCTGCGATGAGTGTCATTTCAGAAAGGACCTCGGGGCCTACTGAAGACTGGGGAGGTCGGTAACATCCAAAAATGGAATCTAGAAAACACACACCAAGTTCCTCCTGGGCAAAGCTGATGGGTTCATTTGTGGCATCCAAATCAGTTACAGTGTGTTTCATGTATGGTTCACTTTCGACTCTGATTTGGTTGTTTCTCCCCTTGTAGGGTAGCCATAAGTGGGACCAATCCGTGGCAAAGTATCCTTGCAACTTGCTAGACCAATCCCTGCTAAGCAGTACACCATAGGCTTCAGGGATGTCAACAACCACAATATCAATACATTGATGGACCCTAGAGTCGGATGAGAGGCGGATGATGACATTGTTTAATTCTCCAACGGCTGGTACTTGTGATCTGTCAAGTTGAATGATTTTTGCGTCGGTTTTCTCTGGGAGAATGTTGAGTTTCTTGCACACAGATAGAGGCATGACATTCGTGGATGCACCGGAGTCAACGAGACAATTGTGAACGTTGAAGTTAAACATCTCGAAAGACAAAAGGAAGGGAGGGGTGGATCCTCTCGAATTCGTGTTGACAGCGTTCACTATAGACTGGATATCTGGACTGGTTTGTGCAGATGTGTTGCTGACATTTTTCGTATTTTGGTTGTTGGCGAAAGCTTTTAGAATAAGTTCCTTTTGATTCGTGATGCGGGCCAACTCGTAGAGTGAGATATTAGCTCTGGTCTTTTTCATGTCCTCCACTATGTTGTAGCTAGTATCGATTTGGGGACTAGGTTCAGTGGTGGTTTTCGAGGGTTCCACCGGGAGCTTGGTTTTTTGACTTGCTTTGCCATTGCTATTTATGGGCTTTTCTGGTGTAGCGTGTCCTTCGTTTCCAGGAGGAAGAATTTTCCTCAGGAAAGCCCTTTTCTTGTCCTCATATGATTGTTCGGGGACGGTTCCTTTGCTTCTAAGACTATAATTTCGAGTGGGCTGAACCTTGGGACTGCCTGCCATGTTGATATCAATGGGAGAAAGACTCTCTCCCCCGCGGATTACATCAAAAGTTAGGACAGAGGCTCCTGGTTCCCCTTCTAGGAGCGAACCTTCATCTCGATCAGAAAAATCATCCTCTGTCTGGTTTCCTGGAGTTTGGTCATCCAAAATTTGGTTAACCACCGCGGTCATGCTGCCAATCTGAATTTCACATGAGTCAGAGTATGACCCTTCAATTACAATGCAATATTGCTCTTCAGTCCACAAAAAAGAAGCCTTTAACTATGTGCCCTGCAGGGGTATTTATAGATTCAAAAACCGCCCTTTAGGCTTTCTGACGGTTCAGCTTCCCGACGGTTCAGCTTCCCTGCGACCTTGGCCGAACATGCGACCTGCGACTTATGTGCCGGTGCGACCTGCGACTCAGGAGTAGGCGCGACCTGCGACCTGGGGCGGTTGCGACCTGTGACCTGGGGCGGTTGCGACCTGCGACTGAAAATCTTAGCTATGGAGGTGGCAGCGCGCTCAAGAGTTCTGGAGCGTCAATTTTCTTCCCTTTGAGGAAATCTCGCCAGGCCTGATAATCCGCTGCTATAGGGGAAACTAGAGGGGTTTCCTCTTTTAATCGGTGCGTACATTCCAGGGCATTTGGTATTAGAGTTTCTTTCTTCTGGGAGATCTGGATTGAGAGGGAGGCAAGCTTGGTGTAGATTTGTACTGGAGTGACAAGCAACCGATTTAGGTTCTCTTGTGATGCCTCAAATTCTGGTGCGGCAGCAGCTTGTCTCAAGGGTTGCAGAAAAGACTGAATTTCCTGATCTACTTGCTCCCAGTCTTTAGTTTCGTCCAGTGCCCCCAACGACGGAATGTGATGAAGAGAGTTCATGGAGTCTATACCACTGATCAGGTGATTATATGCAGACACCACTTTGTCCAAGTCTTTGACCAGCTTGTCTTTGGACTGCATCTTCATCCGGATTTGTACTTTGGCGTCTTGTGTGTGACCCCAATCCTTCCTAGGCACATTTTCGGGAGCTTGCTGGTACTGCGCTGTCCAGTTTATCATTTTGTCTAAAGCTACCGAGGCTTCCCTGAGCTGCTCATGCTTCTGTTTGGTTTCCGCTCGTGCCTCTGCCAACGAGGCCACTGTTTGTTTTAGGGTGAGCATTTCCCTATATACTTGCTTCATGGTCGTTTCCAACACATCACACTCTTTCATGACCGCCAGTGGGACCTCATTGACTTGGGAAGGCTTACCTTGGAGTTGTTGTATCTCACTCTCCAGTATTGATTTCTCCTGTTCTGCTATTTTTAGCCTGTTTTGTAGGGAAATAATCTCCCTGCTCATTCTAGTGACATTCTCCTCCGTGGCCGCGGCAAAAGCGGTGCCTGCTGATGCTATCATTACAGGGTTAGTCCCTGTATCCAGGACTATGTCCTTTCCAGTGGCGACCGTAGATATCGCGGGATGGCTTTGCGCCAAGGATTTTCTTTTCTCTTGCCGTATTTTGAAGGAGAATTGGTCAAATGTCAATCTAGTCAGGTCGAAGACCTCTTCTTCTTGTTCCCCGGGAAAATCGTCATCAGAGAGGATACTTTTCGTGCCACTCGGAGGGATCTCTAAGGGAGATATGTCGATGTCCTCTATTAGTTCATCCTCTTCATCCTGCATTTGTCCTTTTCCTTCCTCCTTTTTCCGGCGCTCAGTTTCCGCCTTGTCATGTTCCTCCTTCTTCCTGCGTTCTGTCTCTGCCTCTGCTTCTCTTTCAACTTTTCTTTTTCGCTCTGCTGCGGCAGCTTGGTCTGCCTTCTTTTGCATCTTTTCTACGTTTCTCTTCATCCTCCTTCATTTTATTTTCCTCTTCCTTCTTGGCTTGGGCCTCTGCTCCTCTTAGCTGATCCGAGGTGTCAGGCCCTGTACTGGTCCGGGTTTTCTTATCCCGAGAGGAAGAAGAGCCTCCTAGTTTATGGCTCCTGTCTTCCAAATTTTGGTGATCCTCTTCTTCTCGGTCAGAGTCAATCCCCGGAGCTAGTCGCTTGTCTGTGTTGTACCAGTTTCTTTTCTCGTCCTCTGCCGGGCGTTCCACATGCTGATAGCTCCATTTAAACTTGGCCCTCTTACAGTGCTCAGGAACTATCTTAACCGGGTCATATGTTCAGTAATCCAGATTTCTAAAGTGATAACCTTTTATCTCTTCCCCTTCAGCCCCTACTTCTCTGAAATCCTTGACTGTATAAGCACCGATGGTGAGGGGTAGAGCGGGCCAATGTTTCTTCTTTCCTTTGGAAAGGACACTAGAGAAACCCGAGGTCATCTGGAAACATACCTCCTGCATAAGCACCTTATCGGTAACAAACCTAGGCAGAGCATGTGGTGCTTTGAATGTGCCAAATACTCGGATGATTGTATATTCAGTGAATGGAAACCAGTGCACCACCTAGCCTAGTGTCTCCATCGCTCGCCAGGACATGCAGGGGGTGTCTTGACCAAATAGCTTCCGGTAAAGGGAGGGAATGAATATCTGAGAGATTTGCTCAATGTCTGGCTTGTACCTGGATTCCCAGAACACCTTGGTCTGCAAATGGATTTCTCGAGTCTGTGCGGAGTCCCAGTTATGTGGCCATCCCTCTACATGCAGCCGGGCACAGACAACATCTAATAGATACGAAGCCATATAAAACTCTGACGACGTTCCTTCATCTGGGGCTAAAGCCGAAGCCAAATTTGTTTGCATTGAGCCCATTAACATACCAGCCCAGTTGAAATGAGTGCCGTGCACCGTTACGTATTCCATTATAGTTGCCCATGCGCCGTTGAAGGTGGTGGCGTCCTGACGTCCGTACAATCTGCAAAGCATGGTGGCCACTAATTTATACACTTTCCTCAGACCGGCCACCGGGTACTCCTGGTCTTTCTTGACTTTAAATTTGTCTGGTTCCGCCCACCATTTCCTGATTGTATCAACCATAGGTACTTCATGGGAAGAAGCCCATCTCGGGGTAAAGTTTTCCTCTGGTTGGGGCAGCGAGTAGTAGACTTGGGTGTCTGAGCCCTCCAACGTCGGGAAAGCTTTACCTTCGCTATCTCGGATCACGAACCTCTTGGGATCCGTTTTCTGTATGATCCAGTCTAATATTTCTGGGCACGGGAAGATGGCTGGATGTGCCCCTGCTAGATTTAATTTGGATTTCTTGACCTTTAGGTATATTTCCCGGTCCGGGAGATCTTCTGGAAACTCAGCTTCTGTTATAGCGAACTCGTGGTATACTTCATACCATCTCAGGCTGTCCCCTTTTGCGAAGGTGCAAAGGGTGTCTCTGTATATTGGTGGAGGAGATATTTGCACGTCTGTGTCTGATTCTTCTTCCACTACCTTCTTGCCCTTCTTTCGGGACACTGGGGGTGCCATGTTGCTAGAATCAGAGAGAACCGGTATCGTGTCTGCTCCAAATTCACCTGTTGCATTCAGGAAAGAATCCCATGATGAGAAAGACATGATGATAACGGGCTAAATACAGTCTACCATGCAGAATTTAAGTAACTGTTCTCTTGGGGTCGCAGGGTCGCTGATTAACAAAAGAACTCACATGCGACCTTGCGACCTTGCGACTAGGTCGCAGGGTCGCCGAGTCGCTAACAGAAGATCGCGCGACTTTGCGACCTTGCGACCGGGTCGCTGGGTCGCAGGTCGCGCTAGGGCCTACCCGGGGGTTTTCGAACGCGCGCGATTTTGCGGATAATCTCTCCCTAACGGGAAACATACGCGGCTGGAAAGGGTCTAAACTGGAGATAGGGCACGGCCATGAGGATCTGGGCAAGACAAAGGTGATCTTGGGGTTTATGAGAATCAAAACAACAATAAAACTCAACAGAAAACCCTACATCCTCACCAGCAAGCAATTAAGACCATGGGGAGGCCCAAAATTTGGCAAGAAATGCTCGTGAAGGAAACACAGGGAGGAAATGGCAACTTACCCGGAAGAAAACGCGCCAGTCGACCTGTCAGAGAAATTCCACGATTTTCGCCGCGAGTCACAAATGCGACCTAGTGACCTACCCTTATAAAAAGGAGTCGCACGTGTGGGCACTTAATGAGGTCGCAAGTTGGTAGAGTGCGACCTTGCGACCTTGCGACCCTAGGGTCGCTAGGTCGCAAAGGTCGCTGAGTCGCAAATTTCCTTAATTACTTATCCTTGCGACCTTGCGACCTGGCGACCTTAAGGTCGCGGGGTCGCATGAGTCGCAACTTCTTTAATTCCGGACCATGCGACCTGGCGACCTTAGGGTCGCGGGGTCGCACAGGTCGCAGGGGTCGCAATTGTTTCACAGGATGGATTTGCGACTTAGCGACTTGCCCTTCAAAACTTCACTTAGCCTTTTCTCTTTTAGTTTTTAAAGGGGCTCCAAAAATTTTGAAGTGTGTGTTCTTATTTTTTTGTATTTTTGGAGGGTGTTGTAGAGGCTACAACACTTGGGTATTCCCTTCCCTTAGGGTTGGTGATGTGATTGGATACCATCTGCATAGCGATTTTAGGTCTGGGCATTTGGCGACCAAATGGTTACGTGCGTTGCATAACACACAGGTTGGTCTTCTCCGTGGAGGGCGATTAGGGGTGATGATGTGCCCCAAAATTGGTCGCTTTTCCACTGATATAAAGAGAATGGATCTTCTTGTCACCTCCTCTTGTGTTGTCGAGCTCTCCATGGGTTTTGTATGTGAGTCATATCCTAGGGAGAGGCGCATTATGGCCAGGCGTAAGTTGGTTAACACTGAACAAAATTGAGGGATGTAATGGCAATAACATAATGGGTGATTGCCATAACATATATGACATGAATATTGGGTTGCTCATAGGTTGACATACTATACTGGGTTAACAGGATACCATCCTTGAAACATCTCCAGGGCTGTGCAGTCGATGATGAAATGATCGTGTTTGTCACAGAGTGCACATCGTTGGATGGGAGGAGGGGGGACAAATGGGAGTCTTTCAGGTGACTTCCCCGCCTCTTGAAGGTATAATATGACTCGAGGTTCTTCCCCATTTGTCTGCATCGGGGGATCGACCTCCTGATATGATTTTTCTAAGGCATGGAAGGCATCCCTATATCGCAGCATTTATGGGCAACACTGGGTGTAATTCCCATGATTGTTGCAGATATCACATGCATGGTTGGTACACAATGATTTCCCTTGGTTTTTTGTGGTTGGTTACTTTTTACGAGAACTTTTGTTTGCGGAATTTCTTTAGGAGCTTAGGATAGGTTTCAATTCATCCAACTCCAGGTAGATATTGGTAGGATGGCCTACAATATCACACAATGCACAAGGTTGTAGTTCCCTTGGCATGATGGGGTTTTCTATATTTTTCCCTTTTTTGTGGGTTTTCCTGGTCACTTTAACCGGCGTTGCTACAGGAATATCTTTAACCAGTGTCGCCTCCTGAGGAGGGATGGGGGTTATTCCTGTAGATGTAATGTTAGGGGCTCCCAACATGGTTGGTGGGACCAGGTACTAGACAGGTATCACGAAATACATGCTTGGCAATTTTACCATTGCCAAGACCTATTGTGACACGAAACCAGGTGGAGGGTATAGAAATGGAGTTTGGGAGATGGTGTAGGGTAGAAAATTCGTGCCTATGGCCTCTGTTTTGTTACTACTAATCTCTGTCTTCTGGCTGGTTTTGGTGTTTGATGATTACATCATGCACACTGGGGCCCCTGTGATATCGGCGAATGACTCTGGTATAATAGGGGGATCTCCTAGGAATGATCCAAGGATAGAAGGCAATTTGAATTGGTCGGGGCCATATTTTTGGTACCGCATGGGCGATTTTGTAGATGTGTCTACATAGGGTAGAATGACATCGGCGTTTGTCATGGGTCGTTTTTCATGGTATGTCAACTAGTCGACGGTGATGATGTGATCCTCATGGGGGAACATCATAATCCAGAAGACGAAGAATGCTATGGCAGACATGGCATAGATATAACTCCACCCAAGGAGTATATTTTAGTCAAGTTGAGCATATAAGACCTCAATATCTATGAGAAACATCTTTTCGGCCAAGCAGACTGGGACATTTTGATAGAAACAGATGGGAGTAGAAGGGCACCTGATGATATGCTCTAAGTGTGATGTCAAATGGCTTCAGTTAGGGGAATCCCAAATTCTGCCAAACACTTTTTGACATGATGCATGTAGATGCACCCTCGTTAATGATACATCAGTGTATAGTGATGTTTTGTACTGACACCGGTATCTGGAAGGCGACCAATGAAGGAAGCATAGGGGTGGCTTTATCTAAGTCAAAATCCATTAGGTGGGAATCGGCAAGGTTGATTGCACCTAACGTGGAAAGTAAGGCTTTCCTTTGCTTCGAGTAAGATTGCAGGACCTCTAAAGCTGACATGGAAGCAGGATATTGTGCTAAATCATCCACCGTATTAGTTATGGGCCTCTTTGGAGTGGTGTCCTACTTTCCTTGTTAGACCCTTGGCCATCTTTGGCAGGGGTTCAATAGGAATTTTTTATATATTCAACGGTGCGGTAGGTGCACTCATGCTAGCCCCTAACGAAATGGTGTCTGGCAGGGTATCATAACTTTGATTCCATATCTGAAATAAAATTTCCTCACCAATCATATAGATTTCGTGGTTGTTGTTCCTAGAACCATTGGGAGGTGGTTGTTGCCATTGGGTACTAACCGCCCCCTTATGGTGAAAGGGCTCCTGCATTACAGTTGTTTGCTGTGTAGGTCCCCCTCGTTGAAGGTTACCCTGAAGCTTCTTTAGCTCAGGGATTTCAAGACAATGATGAGTGTAATGGCCATAATCACCACAAATAGAACAAGAGTGGTTGGTATGTAGATTAGCCCTCTTGTTCTGCCCTTGGGAGTTATTTGGTTCCTGGTTTTGATTTCGGTTAAGGTTGCCCCCAGTCTGAGATCGCGGAGGGCATTGTTGGTTATTTCCCCCTGTCCAGGATCTCCCTTTTTTTTATTTTGTGGCTTTTTCCTTTCCACGTTAGGAGGACGAATATGATTCTCCTGGTCATAAGACTGGCGCGGTTGGGCCTTAGAAGGTTGCATGAATTTCACCAGTGCATTATTTTTAAGTGGTGGGTTTTGTGCTGGAGAGGT
The DNA here is from genome assembly GCA_034641835.2 of Pinus albicaulis. Lineage (NCBI taxonomy): Eukaryota > Viridiplantae > Streptophyta > Pinopsida > Pinales > Pinaceae > Pinus > Pinus albicaulis. The sequence continues at coordinate 571,669,287 of CM076573.1, read as the reverse complement.
GGAATATTGGGGTCCCTGTCCCTGGTTTGTATATGGTTTCTAGTGGAGAGCTCTTCTGTCAGCATTCCTAGATGCATACTGGGTCTCCTGCGCAGGAGGGTACGATCATCCCTAATGATGATGGTACGACAATGCCCTATTGGTCATGTTTTGCAGAGGTGCAGGATGACTCTGATGGTAGCCTAGTTGCGTGATGTTCTGGTTAGGATCATATGAGTAACTGGGGTACGGGATACTACTGCCTAGGTGACTTTGGGTCAGTGACCCTATCAATCTGTCTGCAGTATTCGATGCACTTGGAAATTCTTTGTAAGTTTGCAGGCGTGGGGCATTAGGCAAGATGTCATATATGTATCCTGACTGAGTGTATATCAGATCGAGTTGTTGGGCTTTACTAATGGCATCCTCCTTGGAAGTAGGTCCTTGGGTTGCCACGTCCTTTGAAATATCTATTGTGAGAGTCTTCAAAAATAGGTCTAGTAAAACTCGATCATCGAGTTTGGCTTTGCAAAAACTTCAACATCATCGACATTCATGGAGATGGTCCGAGATATGGACGGCTAATGTTTGCCTAAAATGATTCAGTAACTCCATTCCTAAATCGTGGTGCATGGGTAACTGAAAATATGTGAGAAGCATGGTAGCGAGGGCGCTAAAGGTTCCATATGAAGCAGAAGGTTTCCCCACATACCATTTCGCGGCTAGTCCAGTTAAGGTGTGTTGAAATAGTCTTAATCGAATAGTATCAGCAACAATATTGTTCGATGAACACCATAGGTGGAAAGTCATTAAATGATTTCCAGGGTCTTCCGCTTGCTTCCCTTCGAATTTTAGAATGTTCGAAGGGAGCTTCATGAGCATGGGGGGCCAATTGGGATTGTGTGCAATGGGATCATTTGTTAACTTTGATAGATCTGGGATATTTAAAGATTCTAAGAAAGGTAACTGAGTATTGAGTTTGATTGTAGACTGTGAAAACACATGAATCTGGTTGCGAATGGGGGGTGTCTGGGGGATAGTACCCTGTGACGTACTCGATTGTGTGTTTTTTTGGCTACCCAAATGGGTAGCACTCCTCTGCCCTCTAGGGGTTGTGGGAGGAGTGGTGTGTGGTGACCTTGAGGGGGTTTCCACAAGTGTGGTGTTGGGTGACCCTTGGGGGTTCCCAACTAAATATGCCCTGATAAATGATGAACTAATAAGGGTGGTTGTGTGTTGTCTTTGACGCGTGAATGGTGAAATTCCTGGCACTCCTCCCTCTAATGGGGGAAGTTCCAAAAAAATTCTAGATTGACGAGGTCCCATTGGGTCCGTTATGGTGTCGACTCGGTTTAATTTTGGAAATATTTTTTATTTTTTCTGAGAGGAGAGAGAATATTATCAAATCAAAATGCGATCACATACATAAAACAAAGCGAAAAATAAAAGGTAAATTTCTCCACTAGATTAATCCTATGTGATCAGTCAATCAAAACAATTGGTTTTGGTTGTTTCTCATATGATACTCAAAAATCCTAGAATACCTAATCGTCCTCACACTCTCAAATGTAACTACGCCTTGTGAAGATATATTATGATGGGTACTGGGGCTAACATCCCGAAAGAACTGGAGACGTCTTCCAGCACCCGAAGAATCAACCAAGGTAATGGAATGAGGATCTAGTGCTACCTGCACCATCACCTATAGGGAAATATGCCCTAGATTTGGCCACTAAAGTACCGTCGTCCCACATGAGCGTTTGAGTCTTGAGCTTCTTGGTATTCAGCTACAATTACCAAGCAATAGATGGGTCAGGTAGCCCCAAATAGTACCACACGCACTGGGACTAAGCTTAACCCCCTCTGAATCAGGTCTCTGTGGCGCTCGAGAATTTTTTTATGTGGATAGACGAATTTTAAGCTCCCTAAACAACCAACTTCTATGTTTCAAGAATGTAAAATTACCATGTCGACTTATTGGATGCCTACCCCCAATGTTCCTAACCCGAACTATTAATTCTTTTGTGGCCCTTGTGGGGATATTTTAATGAGTTCAATTAATGGTTAGTTTTAAGGAGGCTTACTTTGCTTATGGTGTGCCTTAGTGAAGCGACAGTAAGAAGAGGGCCAAAATCCTAACTTATTGAAGCTTCATGTGTGTAATTAAGTGTACAATCACAATGTCATATGATGTGGATATGTGACAATCCTTTACACTCCTCCCTAATTAAACTATGTTTGATTGTTCCTTTCAGAAAGTAACCAATGCACGGATAATGAGCCACTTACAATTTTTCCTATTTAGACTAAATGTTGCACTAGAGGGAGATGGAAAAATATCAAAATAAAGCGTTCATATGCGTACCCAAGATCAAAAAAAGGTGCAAGGGCAACAGAGATTACTTGCCTTCTTAGATACTTTGATCCCAGTCCTGAATCCTAATGAAAAATTTAAAATAAACTTAATGCAAAACTTTGAAAAATTGAAAACTAGCTAAATATGTGTGGATATGGGCCACTTAATTCCTGCTAATTACCTATGTTTTTGGTTTCTATTATCAATAATTAATTCATTCAGATAGCATGTGTGGATTTTAAAACCACTTACTTGCCTCCTATTTAAACTATGTGAATATGTGATAATAAACTAAAATTAGAACTATGTAATAGATAATCTAAATTTTAGTTAAAAACATGTCCTAACAGTCAAGAAACACCATAACACACTGCTAAAAGATTTATTAAGGGCTGCCAGTCACTTTACACTTGCAAAAAATGGATAAAATTAGTGAAAAATGGTTCACTGGTTTCCACACGGGTTATTTCTAGACAAACACGCGGACCTGCGCGTTTGTCTGAGTTGAACGCACGAGGTTTTCCTATGCACGGAAATTTCACCTTTCCTTAACTAAATCTTTTCATAGAGGGTGAATGAGAGAGGTTGAGGAAGAGGAGATATGGTCCTGCAAAAATCCTGAGCAGAAACGAGGTTCTGCAAAAAAACAACCACTTAGCTTAAGAGGAAAAAGAAGTAAAGTCACCAATCCTGTATTGGTTTGTTTAATACGAGGGTGCATGAAATGCACAGGTGCTTGGTAGGGGTGATTTCTATCCTACAAGAAATGTCAGAGGGAAAAAATGGGTTGTTAGATGGTTAGCGAAGCATCATAACATGTAGAAAAACTAGTTACAAAACATAGAATACTACAAAAGAGGAGGAAACAAGAAACGACAAATACAAATATAACACAAGCGCAATATCGAATAAACAAACTAATAATAAAAACGGAGAACAAATCCCATTTTATTAGCTGGTGGTGGTAAAAAAAGAGGTAGAACGCTAAAACACTCACAGTGAGTCCTTATAGCTATGGAGCTCTAATACTCAAAGCGGGGAGGGCTCTTCCCTTAAGTTGTTTGCAAGCCTCTCTCTTCTCCTCGAATGAGTGATCGGATAACAGAAAAATAATGCACTTATCCTTTGCGATTGAGATGTTGGATGGCCAAAAATTGAATCCCTTCACTCCTTTGCTACTTGGACAAAATAATGTTGGTTTTATCATGGGAAATTTGGCCAAGATAACAATGTGTTCTAAATTTTTCTTCTCATGTTGGTATTTTATAGGCAAAATTCAAATCTTCTTCCCTCTCTTGGTACAATTGTGGATAGTGACCCAAGAGTGGTGGTTGATTCCATTGTGTGCTCACTTGAGGCCTTAAGATGGCTCTAGGCGGCTATCCTTGGGCAGCCATAAGTGGATAATCTTCTTCTTGAAGTGTGCAAAGTGGTCCCAGATGGTGACCTTCCACAATACCCAGGACCGTGCAACTTCTTGAGGGATAGTCGTGGAGATTTGCACTGCTCTCAAAGAAAATGCCACGCGGAGCGCTATGTGCCAGTGTCTTATGTGCGCAACTTAATAAATTTTCCTTTTGACCTTAGATAAAGTTAAATTTTCCAGATTCTGTAATGTTTTTCCATCCTGTAAATATTTCTGCTTTACATTTCATGATTTCCTTTGCATGTCTGATTTTCCAGTGATAACACCTGGGATGCAACGCTAGCAAAAAACTACATCTCATATGTTTAATGATGTTAGAACACGTCTTTAGCCTATACCTCCAAGTGTTTGTGTTAATGTTACAAATTATTCTTAGGTTGATTCAATAAATTTTATTGTTTATATTTGATTAAGTTTCAGTTTTGGGCTCACTACAAATGTCACCTGAATATCCTAAAATGCAAATATACCATGAGAAAATGTAAATCTTTCTCTTTCAATGACAATCTAGCTAAGTAAGGGAAGAAAAAATTAGTATGCCACATACAACATGCATCAAACAAGATGCAAGATGCAATTTTCCTTTCAATGTGATTGTTCCTATATCAATGCACATGCAAAACCCTAAATGCCAAATGCCATTTTTTTCTTTTCAACACACTTAACTTTCAAAATGAAGAAAACTAAGATGTAAATTTTTAATCACTGATTCAAATGCACTTTTCAGAATGGGGACTAGAACAACAATTCATCCAAGCGATCAATGACCAAATGAAATCAATTTGCAAGCAACCAAATGATAAGAAATAAGAAAAATCAAAACCAATTCTTTCCAAAGGTAATCAAACACAAATTCAAACCAAATGGAGGCTTTAGAGAGACCACAAGACACTCAAGACTCAGGGAAGGTCAGCTGGAATTACGTTGATAAAAGAGACAGAAAAAAACAAGGGAAAATTTTGTACAAAAACAAGGGCCAACGTTGGTGAAAAAGAGGCGCCAGTGCTTTGCAATGCGGGTACAGATTGGGCCCAGGTGAGGTACAACGCTCTTTCAAAGGCACTAGGGGAGTGTTGGTCTAGGAATGGAAGATTCCGACACAAAAATTGCAAATGAGACTCAATGAAAACACTTCCTAGGTCTGTTCTTTGTTGGGTAAAGCAACAAAGTTCTATGAAAGATGTAATCAAACACAATGGACAAGATAAACCACCAAGGGAATACATTGTTCCCCAGTGGAGTCAACAGTTTTCTATGTGGGATTTACAATTGCGGACATAAGTATCTCCCCTAGGTTTGATGGCCAACCTAGAACAACAGAGAGACAAGGAACCCAATGCTTTCCTTAAATTAAAAAGATGACAGAATTACGCCTAATTGGAATCCGTCACATGCTTCTCTGCTTCTTTAGCTTGAATGCTCCAATTCCAACTATGATTTCCAAAATTAGAACCTGCACAGTCAGATAACACAAGCCAATAAACTACGAGATCTATGCAGTATCATCTTAGTAATATATTCAATAGATCAACGTGGTATTGAAATATATGAAATAACAACATCACATATAGGAAAACAAAGAACTCTTTGCATTAATATAAATGGAAGGAGATTACAACCACAAATAGGTGTTGATCTTGTAGAAGAGCTCCTCCAAGTTGTATTTTCCTTTCCTTGTCACAATGTGCACCTCCAATAACCCTAAATGCATGGAATAATACCTCTCATCACAACAACATTAGGGTAGAATCAATCTCCAAAATCCAACCCCTTGCATATGGAAGGCTATAAATATATAGAGGAGTGGGGTAAGTTGGGATTTCTTATCAAATTACCAATCTAGGGCTTTAGATCCACCTTTGATGGGAGGATGTGATCAAAGGATCAGGGATGGAAACTCCAAAGAGGGATAAGATAAGATTTGAATGTTTTACCTAAATTAAATGGTTGCAACAAAATCTAGAAGCTTCTAGAAGAGGAAGCTTCCAGAAATTATCTCTTTTTCCCGAATTTCTAGAACCAACGTAGGTGCAAAGGGGAGCAACCTGTAGGTCATCAATGTAGGTGCAAAGGGGAGCAACATGTAGGTGATCAACACAGGTGCAAAGGGTAGAAACCTGTAGGTCATAAACGCAGGCCAAAATGGAGCAACCTGTAGGTGAACGTTGTCCAAAAGGACGTTAGGGATCGTTAGTCAAAACCTGGCTCAGATGATATAGTTTCAGGAATTAACTATGGGAAATGAAGGAGGCATGCTTAGGGATTTGTGCAATGATGTTGACAAGGGGGAATAGGATGTTGATTGATCCCATTAGGAGGCTAGTTGACTGGATGTGACAAAATGGCCTATAACACCCTGGTTGTTTTTCCATGTAAATAAAATAAAAACCAAGGTCATGGGACATGTATTCCAAGTTGAATGTTGGGAAAAACGTAGTGATTGGTATCACTTTTGATTAATTAATGCCTATGGAAATTGGAAAAGGAAAAGAGGCATTAATTGGCATATATTTATGAAATAAAGGAAAATAGGAGAAAAGGAAGGTAAAGAGACACAAATATGCATGAGAGGGAAATTAGAGGGAAAATGAAGAAAATAGAGGCCTCAACGATAAAAAGGATCTTGAGGATCAGTTCACGGCTTTTGTCAATCTAGTTTTGAATCTCTCATTCTCTCACACTCTTGCACACTTCAAGAAATCATGGAACATTCTTGGAGAACTTGGGAATTCACCTGGATTCGAGAAAGAAGGCAAAGGAAAGCAGGAAAGCACAAGGAAACTGTTGGATCAAAAAATATAACTGGATTTATTTGCAGGTAATAGGTTGTATGTGTGATTTCCTTGCTGATTTTTGGATGCATGGTATATGCATGTGATTATTTGGTTATGTAATGTCATTGGCATGGATATTTTCCTGGATTGACAGTGGTTTATTCTTGCCTTTCCATTTCCTGGATAGCCATGGTGTTGTAGGTTTTTCCACTTGTTGTTTTTCTAATTGGTGTTCAAGTTCCTTATGGTTATGAGTTGGAACAAATGCTCTGGGAGTGTTAAATTGTAGCAAGAAAAGGATTCATTTGACTTGTGGCTTATTCAAAAGGAGAAACTCGAATTTCCACATCAGCAGGATGACTTGCGTTTCATTTAGCAAGAGTGACATGGCCAAGTCACTTAATTAAGTCAATCAATTCGAGTTTGTGGGCTAGAAGTAGAGTTGTGCACGAGTTGATTGTTAAGATCTAGCAATATAGTGGATTTATAGTTATTTTAACTTAGTTATTTGAGCTCTAATCATGAATACAGTCAATATGAGTTTAGTTGAGTAGTAGTAATTGTTGTTAACACACTGATCTCTCAGTTAAATAATTAGTTTTACAAAAAATATCCCTAGTCATGCATGCAATTTGAATTGCCTAGTTGAGTTGAAGGAAAAGGCACATTTTAATTATCAATAGTATACTAGTTAAGTGTACATGTTTTTCATTGGAGCAAGTGATCAATTCCTCTTTTAAGAGTTGATTTTGTCAAGGATTATGCAAGGAAATAGAAGAAATGTTGAGGCATATTTTGTCTAAGTGTTGGTCAGGGTAGGAAGAGCAGGTGGAGATCAATATTGGAGTGCAGGTTGAGCTTCAAGGATTGAAGTTGTCATTGTAATAGATCCATATTATCATATGTTTTAATACAAAATAGAGGAGGGGTTTTTCCCAGTTGGGTTCCCTAGTAAAAATATTGTGTTCATTGTGATTGAATGATTACATGTGTTTCTATTGTATGTTTTTCTTTCCGCAAATTGAGTAGAAAAAATTTGTATCTATTTTTTTTATTTTGAATTCATTATCAACTGCAAATTTCAAGTTATTTCTACATGGGATCAGAGCTCTTGAAGACTATATAGAAACCAGGTTCCAAATCTTCTCTCAGAAAAAATTTCGATTTGCAGAGTTTTTGGTGCAGATCTTCTTTTGTGCATGAACAATGTCTTTCAATGGATTGATGCTTGAGTATGCATTGGAGGGAAAATTGAATTTTTGTGGTTGGAAAGACAATATGGAAGTTGTCCTGGATAACAATGGAGTATGGGAATATACATAGACTGGTATTCCAAAACTAGTAGCATTAGATGCACAAGCTCTTTCTTAGTGGAAGAAATACATAGCAAAATCCAGGAGGTTTATTCTAGAGGGTGGTATAGATCATGTGGTTTACAACTTGCATGGAATGAGACTCTATTTTCAATGTGGAAAAATCTCATAGATCTATTTTATAGTAGTTTTGATGCCAAGAAATTGACATTGAGATATAAACTCAGGAGCATTCGAATGTTGAAAAATGAAACCATTCCTAGGTACCTATCCAGATTCACTCAGGTCAGAGATGAACTTGGAGGAGTAGGAGAAAATGTGACATTATATGAACTTGTGATCATAGCACTCCTTGGCCCTTATGATGTCTTGTCAAAACTATAAGGAATTAATTAATGGAATAGACAAGCTCCCATATTGAGAGATACCTTGGTTTGATTTGGTGCAAGAGGAGATTATAAGAAACATTAGAGATGGTGTCACATCCAAAATTGAGGGGGAAGAAAAATTTTCTATAGTTGGAAAAGGAAATAATTCCAAAAGCAAGAAGGCCCAAGGGAAGGTAGAATCCAGCCAGAACCATAGCAAGAAGAAAGATCTCAATAAAATTAAATGTTTTCATTGCCATGAATATGGATACTATGCAACGAAGTGTCCACACGATAAATCCAGGAAGAAGCCTACAGGAGTAGCAGGAGGTGATGTTATCACATCACAATTCGATTTGGATTTCACCCTCATTTCTTGCATGGAAAGTATAGTAATAGGGAGTGAGTGGTACCTAGACTCTGGTGCTTCATATCATATGACAAGAAATAAGGAGCTCTTCAGCATCCTAGAGGATTAGGACCTACAATTACCCATATAATTTGGAGATGATGGGAGGTATAGTACCAAAGGTATTGGCATTGTCACCTTTAAGAGGGACTCAAGCTCCCATATTCACCTAAAGGATGTAATATATCTACCTGGTCTAAAGAAAAAATCATTTTCTATAGTTGTACTTGAAGATAGAGGACATGATGTGGTGTTCAGTAGAGACAGGGCTCATTTGAAGCATGTTGCTAGTAGACAAGTAAAACAAATTGGTGTTCAAGCTAAAAGTCTTTACAAGCTAGAGGTATATTTTTCCATGCATACAACTATACCTCCAGGAGTGAGATGGGGAAATGTAGAGCCTTAGTCCCATAGTTGCAAATATTTGTGTAGGGTTCATAGGAGAAAAAAAACAGTTTTAGAATACTCTTCAAATGGATCATTACCCTTGCTACAGGGGCCCACAATATTCAGTATCAGAAGGATCAATGTTAGTTGATGCAGTGAGATCTTGAGCGATAGTGAAAAGGCTAGTAGAAGTTAGAGACTCAGGGGAAAATTGTAGCACAAAGACATAGTTGATTAAGTATTTTGGATGCTTCTCAGCTGCAGCTTTTGTAGTAGAAACATCAACAGTGAGAGGGAGTGTTAGTTGTGTTACAGTACATTCCATTGGATCGGGAATGGGGTTGTGCAGAATCATTTTCTTGCTAAGAGAGAGTGTTAAATTTTAGCAATAAAAGGATTCATTTGACTTATGCCTTAGTCAAATGGATAAATTAGAATTTCCACATCAGCAGGATGACTTGAGTAGTAGTTAGCAGGAGTGACATGGCCAAGTCACTTAGTTAAGTCAGTAAATTCGAGTTTGTGGGCTAGAAGTAGAGTTGTGCATGAATTTATTATTAAGATCTAGCAATCTAATGGATTTATAGTTAGTTAAACTCAGTTATTTGAGCTTCAGTCATGAATAGAGTCAGTAGGAGTTCAGTTGAGTAATAGTAATTGTTGTTAACTCACTTATCTCTTAGTTAATTGATCAATTTAATAAAAATATCCCTAGTCATGCATGCAATTCAAATTGTGTAGTTGAGTTGGAGGAAAAGGCACATTGTAATTATCAATTGTGTACTAGTTGAGTGTACAGGTTTTGCATTGGAGTAGATAATCAATTCCTCTAGCATTTGCACTAGGAAATAGGGAATTTCCCTATAATTTAGGAAAATATCCTCAAGGATTGTGCAAGGAAATAGGAGGAATGTTGAGGCCTATTTTTGTTAAGTGTTGGTCAGAGTAGGTTAATATCAGCATTGTAGTGTTAGTTGAGCTTCGATTTGAAGTTGTCATTGTAATATATCCATATTATCATCTGATTTAATACAAAAAGGAGGAAGGGCTTTTTCCAGTTGGGTTCCCAGTAAAAATATTGTGTTCATTGTGATTGAATTATTGCATGTGTTTCTATTATATGTTTTCCTTTCCACGGATTGAGTAGAAGAAATTTGTGTCTATTGTTTTTGTTATCACAAAATTGTACTTGATTGGCTGCTAATCAGAAAACTCTATGTAACTGTTTCAAACCAGCTTGTGACTGAAGCTTAACCTCTTTAGTCTGAGAGGGCTCTCTCAAAGGGGTTTATGATATTAGATGGCTAACGCTATTTGAAAATTAAATTGATTTTTATGTATGTAGGTTGAAAAGAATACATGTTTGTAACCCTTGGGCTTATGGAGTCAAAAAATCAGTAGATTCAGTGGCAAGGTTTCTTGACATGGAAGCTGAGGCAGATAAGAGCTTTTAACAAAGGAAAATCACATATAGAACATATGGAAACACATTCATTTCATCAATAAAGGAAGTCAGAGCATAAACATATGAATTCTGAGTAATAAAGATGAAATCTACTACAAGTGGTACACATAAAAAATATAGATCAGAAAGGCATTAAAACCTCCATGATAATCTCAAGTCTGTCAAGAAGAAGTCCTTTGTATTACTGATATAAGTCAATTTACATAAAGCAGCAGTAGTGCAAAAAATATCCAACCCTTTACAACTTCGATAACTTGCCTTTAAATAGACCTTCTTACATCAGAGGTGATCTGCCTCTTGGCTAGATTCATCTAATTCTTCTAATGACACCTTACCTAACAAAAAAAGCATGTCTTTTAATCAGAAAATGACAGCTATACTCTAAAACAGTCCATTTCCTAATAGGACTCAAACTCCTATTTATTACATCAAACTGCCTTATCTCTTAAAACAATTACATATCTGACAACTAATGTTTCACATATTCGAATAAGCTATGACATAGCTCATCGCTACTTGACATCTTAAATATCCTCCTCAACATATGGAAACAAACCCTATTTTTCAGGAAAACAGGACCCTAGCTTCAACGAAGGCTTCAGTTGATGAGCTCTCTCCATTTCATGATCTTCAAGTCATAAATATTTGTTGGAAAGCTCCCTTGACCTGTTGGATGTGTCCACCTATCCAAAAAATCTTTTAAAATTCTCATAAACCTTCAAATACAACTCGCTACGAAAACAAGCCAATTTCGTAGCATGCTTTCATAGCGTCCAAAAATGACTTCTTCACTCAAAATTTCAACTTCTTTGCTCTTGCATGGTGTCCATCATGTCATGACACTTCATCATCACCACTCCCCCCTCTTGAAAGCTACAAAAAGTGGATTTAAAGGCAAAAATACAGCTACAAAAATTTTTGTAGCGTTTTCCTGGCTTCAAGCCCAGGAAATGCTACGAAAGTGTGGAAAACTGTGTAATTTCCATATTTTGACCTTGTTTCAAAAAGGTACTGTCCAGCTGCATAAACTTGGTTTTCGACATTCTATTAACCTCTTAAAACATAATCAAACTCAACTTAAGAGCCTTGAGGTGTTTCTTCTTCATTAATGATGAGTTGAGCTATGGGTTCCTCAACTACGGTCATCTTTAAACCCTTCTTCTTCAACTCCCCATGGATCAATTCTAACTGCTCTTGGAGGTCTTTGACTTGGTCCTTCAGTTTTTTGTTGCTAGATTTCAAGTGTATATTCATTCTTCTAACATGCTTCACCTCTTTCCTCAATGGCATAGTCCATTTAATTAATTGTTGTGTATCATCTAAGGTCTTTGACACACTATCAACCTGCTCTTCCCAAATCTCTTTCATTTTCTCAAACTACACCTTTTGGACATTATGTTTCGTTGCCTCTTTCTTTAATATTTCTATTTCATGATTTGCTAACTTCAATTGCTCCTCAAGAACCTCAAACTCTGTTTTTTTAAATAATTTTCTCCTTTCCTTTCTTTTGCTTTATGACTGATTCTTCTTTTGCAAGTGATGAAAGGAAAATAATGCTTGGTAATGGCTAGGTAGTTTCAGTGACCTTCTGAACTTCTTTACTGCTTTCCAAGATTTTTCTAGCATGTCTTGTCATGGGTTTCCTAGCCTGAAACATAAAACCTGCATCCTCACCTTCAAACTCTAACTTATTTGCTGATTTAGCTTTCTTGAGCTTCTTTCCTCCCTCATCTATATCCTCAGCTTGGACTATGGGAGTCTCTTCAATATCAATAGCATGAAAAATGTCTTCTAAATTTCCCTTAGCCATTGTTTGGCTTCTTGTAATTCTTTTGTTGCCATGTTTACTCACAGTTGGTTTTTGTTTTGCAGGTGAAACAGCAGGTGTATCAAGTTTCTGCAATTGCTTTGTTTCCATGATTACTAGTTCAATTTTCTCTACCCCTACTGGTTCAATTTGTTCTTCCACTGAAGGTGATGTTATACCTCTAGGTTTAGGAGTTCTTTTATGGGCAATGGCATCCACTTCAAAACCACTGACAAACAGAAAAGAAGACCAGTGTCTGCCTAGTTTTTTTAACTCATCTAAAACTAGAAACTTTATTAAACCATGATGAAAAAGTGAGGTTTCACTTCCTTCATATATATATTGAACTTTATCTGCCATTTTTGCTAAGCTTCTGTATAAATAAAAAGGTAGATCAAGATATTTCTTACCAACAAAATGTAGCAGAAGCTTGAAGTGGTAAGAATAAACCTTATGATACCTCCCTTCACAAGTGAAGTATTTCTGAATGATAATCAATAGCTTTGAGAAATTATCTTTCATGTAGCTCCTTGGAATGGCATTTGTAAGGTCAACCTCACTATGTTTTGGCTTTATATATTCTTTATATTCCTGCATGTTGAATTTGAAACCTTTGAACCATTTTTCTTCTCCTCTTGGAATTCCTGTTGTTGCTGCAATAGTCTCTGGTGTTATATTGAGGTTCAATATTCCCACTTTTGCAGCTGTCCCATTGAAATTTAGGGCAAAATCTTTAGAAACATGTACATGGGATCCTTGCAATCTTTGGCAAAACTGCAAACACCCTGTTCTTCTGAAAACTTCTGAAGTTGTTGGGTCTTCATTTATCAGGTTCATGTCTGATGGCTCATATCTAAGATAGTGGCCACCTTTTTTGGTCTTCCTCTTTGCGGCCATGGTACCTTTATGTCTTCTCTGCCTCACTTGATCAGTGATACCTGCAAACCTTTGAAAATTCCAGCCACAGCTTGGGCTTGGTGAAATAGCTCTCCATAACTCAATAACATGCAAAGAGGGATGGAGAATGACAAATGACTCAATTGGGAAAGATTTTAAAATTCAATGACAACTCAAGGCATAATTATGACTCATACATACTTAAAATGGTAATAATGACTTCAGCCATGACCATTGTACCTTGATTTAACCCTAACTGACTCGAATGGAATCTATCCTAACCCTTTCAATCATTGACTGACACCTAACAGCTGTTTTGAAAAGACATACAAGAATACCTCCTTTCATAGCGTACTTAGTGTATTTCTAGGCAATTTCGCTACAAAACTATTAGCAATTTCGTAGAAAAAGGTGTGTTTTTTCTGTGTAATTCGCTACGAAAGTAGGGATTCTTGGCTAAAATGGAATTTTCAGAGTTGTATGCTTGGAAAATGAAATATGTCAAGAAATAATGACTGATGTGACATGAAAATACTAAAACGGGGGTGCGTTTGGACCTTAGGATAAGATAATAAGAAAAATTTAAAATTTTTGTTAACCAAGTAATGAAAAATAAATTCTATGACCATACCTTTGACACATGAACCTCTAAGACTATGTCAAATGATGTTTCATTTTTTTTGAGTGATAACAGTTTTCAATCTTAATTCATTAGCAACTACAAATGAGTTATTTCTACAAGAAGCCCTAGAAAAACTTTGGTTGAGTTACTAGTCTTGGAGACTAGGTTGGGACAAACACTTTGGACCCCTTGGTGGTTTGACTTACTAGTCCCTAGAGCTGGGTTGGACAAACGCTTTGGAGCCCTGGAAGGTTGTGGGTTGATTTACTAGTTTCTGAATCCCTGCATAGCTTGGGTAGATACCAATCCGGTTGATGTTAGTGATTTACGAATAGTAGAGGTGGAATCGTTGTGGATGAGGGTTGAGGTCGTTTTGCCTCTAGAAGCTTGGTTTCATTTTGTTTTGGTTTATTCCACGATATCCCACATTCATGTTTGGAATATGGCATAGGGGTGATCAGTTGAAAGAGAGATTTGGTTCAACCCAATCTATGGTTAGGTGGTATGTGGAAGTCTCTGACTTGGTTGGTATTTTCATATATTAATAAGAGTTATTTGCATACATTGATTCATGAATACTTGTAGTGATTATGTTGGTGATATTATGGTTGAGTTTCCATGGTTTCTATGATGGTTATATGATGTATGTTATCTATGACTTTTGTCATGATTTGTTTAGTTATCTAATGGTTGATGAATATATGGACTAACAAGTGTTTTTGTAACTATGTGGAGAGGGCATAAATCCTTCTTGGTAATTCTCGGATGAATATCAAACTCTTATGATCATATATGTATTCATGACCTGTAGCTTACATGTTTACCATATGTTTGACGAAATTTCTAGTGTGTTCTAGGAGGTCTAGGTCGAATTTCTGATTCAATTTTGAATGTTTAACCTTGCCATCATGTTAAATGTGATTCTAGAAAGTTACAAGAATTTCTAGGAAGTGGTCTAGAGGTTGGCCTAGAAAAGTGGCTCGGATATCGGGATCGTGGGCACTAAACTCAGGTATTTAGGTCACAACCGCTATGAGCCAGACTTGAGAGTGCATTTGGAGGCTCACAACCACACACAAGCAATGTCAAGGGTGTGGTTATAGGTCTGGATCAGAGAAACAAGGTTCCAGCTCAGGGATTGACCACTTGGGGTGTTTCTTCAGCTCGTGGGTGATTTGTAGTCCATGTAGGATGTTTGTAAGCGTCGGTATGTCAGCCCCACTTCCTTAACTGGAACTAGGAGGTTGGTTTAGGTCATATTTACACTCGTCCCATGTTTACCCTGGCGAGCTTGTGTATTTGGCTAAATGTGGGAAGGGGTGGTTTCCAAGTGGTATCAAACTTAGGTTGCAGCACTGGACCTCAGGGTAGATGTGATTGTTATGTATGCATGTCTGATTGTCTATTTTTCTATCATGCATGCATGTTGTTTATATCTCGTGATGGTCATTGTTTCATTTGTGTCATCATGTTGAGTGATGTTACTATGTTATGATGAATGATATGTTGATATATAGAATTTGAACTAACTTGTGTAGATAACATAGCCTCCCCTTAAACACACTAAGTTTTGTTTGATTATGTTTATATTTGGTTTATTTGACATGGTATGTTTGTAGGAAGAAGAAGATCAAAGATGACAAGCAAGATGGTCGATTATATTTCATGTGACTCCCCTTAAAGATCAGCTAAGAAACAAAGAGATGATTACTCTCCTGACATAGAAGATACTTTGAGAAGTGTGAAGACAAAGATCATAAGTTGTAAGGTAGATAATGATAGGATCATTCAGTCACATGAAAGGCTTTCCAGAGCTTAGGAAAAGTAATGTAATATTCCTACTTAGCCCAAGCTAAGAGGAATATTCAATTTTGTTTCATTTTCTGTTAATTGAATAAATGAGTAAAGGAGGACATGTAAAACTCCTGAAAAATAATGAATAAATCAATGCCCATGTGAACAAGGACAAATCTGGGCCATGTAAAATTAACACTTGCAGGTGTGAATGGGTTTGAACTATGAGATTGGGTCAACCTTGACCAAATCCACAGTGCAGTCTAGATGCAATGAACCCCATGGATGCACAACCCAGTTCTAGATGGAGGCTCCACATGTGAAAGGAGCTAACTAATTGAAGTGGTTTGGGGTTTGACAAGGATTTTATCTTATAAAAGGAAGAGGAGAGCAGCATGAGAAGGTTGTTGATGTTTATCATTTTTCTGAATATATTTTATGTTCAGACATATATCATTCTCTAGTTGTTTAGCTGAGAATAATGTTGTTTAGCATTGGGTGTTCCTGAGTGGGAATCCCACCTCCTTCCTAGAGAAACTCTTGGAGGAGCCTTGTTTGTCTTGTCCACTATCTAGCATTTTCATCTTGCACCTATAGCACTGATCCTGTTTAGGATTGGGTTGTCCTTGTGAGCTGCAGCAAGTGGAGGATAGATCTCTTCAGATCTATGCATCTCTAGCACCCCTTTTCACTGGGAGAGTCTTCTATCCCTTTGACAAGAGTGTTATAGACCCTTGGAGCTTCAGATCCAGATCCTGGCATCAGGCCAAAGCATACTCAGAGCCTACATCACAGTCCCTTTTGTAGTATTTCATTATTTGCAAGAGCAGAATTGCAGGGAGTTTTGGCATCATCTTGGAGGAGATATCTCCGGTGATTGGATTTGTCCTTTCACTGTGGTGATCCGTGGATTGGCCATCCGATCCATGTATGTTTCAGATCTAATCTGTTGTACATCATATGCTTCAGAATTTCCTAAATAATACTGCATATCAGTGACTTAGATCTCATATATACTCACTGTTATTCATGTATTTCTGAAATCTCCAAGGGGAGTGTATAAAGGAGCCTTTCTTGTATACAGATCTGAAATAGATCTATCATTTTGTATACAGATCTAATCTGATCTGATTTGTAACATACTACTGCTTCAGCCAATGAAAATAATGCTATCAAGCTTATTCATATACTTCTTGTGGTTGTAGCACCTCATTTTGAGGATTTCTTCTTGTATAACCTTCTCCTTTCTGGTATACATTGTATAATCTCTATTTTAAATCTGATTTATTGTTGTATAAGCTATATTTGAGCTACCATACTGATCTCCTATAAATATTGGGATGAACTGTGTTATTTTTCCAGCAGTGTTTTTTTGTATTGTTGTAGCCCCTTCCTTGGGTATTTTCTAGTTGCACTAGGTGTAGGGAGACCTGTTTAACCCACCTAGGAGGATTTTTTTTTTGAATCCTTCTTAAATTCAGGTCTTATATTGTCATATCTAAGGGATCCAAGTGCTGGTTTCAAATCCTGTGGCAGCCATTCCTGAAAAATGCATTTTTCGGGCATGCCTTGCTAGCAGTCCCGATTTGGGGATATTACAGTGGTACCAAAGCATGACATTTGGCTCAACCTGTGAATATCAAGACTAAGATTAGAATGATGGGGAGAATTATATTACTCTCATCACTTTTTCAAATCTAGAAAGAACCTCTCCAAGGAGGTTAAGCAGACAGAAGAAGGAGAAGAGGAAGCACCATGCACTTCCTATTCTCACAAAGAAGAAGACGAGAGGCATGGAAGGCACTTGGATCATCAGATTCTAAGTGAATACCTTGTTGAGTACAAGTCTCAACCTAGAGCCTTCAAGGAGACTCTAGCCTTCCCACAGTTCATCCAACTGGAGGAAGAAAGGAGACCCTGCAGCAAGGGAGAAATCAAGGGCAATAGGTTTCTATTGTCCACTTTTGATGGGACATCTGTAGCCAAAGCTTGGGCAAGAAGACTCAGTGAATTCTTCCTACGAAATCCAGTGGTAGAGAAATAAGAAGTATAGGTTGCAGTGCTGCACCTTGAGGGGGAAGCAAGAAAATGGTGGTTCAGCAATGTGAGACATGCAAAAGTTTCTTCTTTTGCATATTTCACTCAGAGGGTGATCAAGATATTTGATAAAGAGAGATCAGAGGAAGAGGAGTCCTCACCATCTCTTGAGGAGACTTGTATCAACACTATCACAACCTTGGAGGAGCAGCCTTCAACATCATCAGTTGAGGGAGCCAACACAGTGGAAGAAAGAACTCTTGCAGCCATGCAAGGTGTTCCCAAAGGCCAGCAAGGTATGATTGTATTTCCTCTTTCTCTTATTGTAGCAAATATTTCAGAAGATTGTGGAAACCTTCTATTGCATGACCCATAATCATCACTTATTGCTAATCTAGAGAAGTAGAGTTGCACTGCGCTGTCCAAAAGCAGCAGTGAAGAAAGGAGGACCCATTCCTCATGGGAGCAATCAGATGTTAGCTTCATTCAGGAAGCAATGAAGACAAGGGGTAGAAATCTTGAGATTAGAAAAAATTTCTCCTCTCTAGATGACACATTCTCAATGAGCATGCCACAGCTCAAAGAGATACTTCTACTTGCAGTAGATCCAAGACCCCACTGGTTTTGGAATACCATGCATGAGGAGGAGGTCTCATCAAGAGATCCCATGGAAGGTGCACTTCAAAATTCCATGGAGTGCAAAGTTCTTCAAAAATTTGAGGAGGTTGGTGTCCTACAATGGGAGGATACCAAGTGTTTGCATAATGAGGTCCATGATCCACCAGTGGATGAATGGATGTGGATGGTGAGCAAGAAGCTGGAAAAATACTTGCAGATCTATGATACCGGGCAGCAGGAAGCATGGTTGCATTGGCTACTCTTGAAAGAGTTTGGCCATCATCCTCTTTCTAAGGGTATGTGGGGGAAATAAATGTGGCAGGATGCTTGCATCATGGGGAAACAAGGAGTATGGACACATTGTGTTGATATGACATTCTTCATATCAATCACCATGTTTTCACCACATGAGTTATATGATGGAGGTATGGGGAGGCAGCAAAATCTTTTGTTACTTTGGATGTTCTTGGGAGAGTAAGAGCAGATTTTCTCTCACACTTTGCACGATGTTGCAGAAGTAGGAGATGGAACTATCATGGTGCAAAGGGGCTACTCCTTAGCCTTGGATGACCTGGAAGGAGCTTCTTGTTTGTAGCAACATTATGGAAGATGTCTTTGACAATGAACATGTCAAATAATGGAGCTATGTATTGACAGGAGCCTATTTGCATAGGCCAACAGTGTTGTCACTCTGGGGCATGAACTTATGGATGGAGTGTCCCCAGGATCATTCCACTCTTGGTGCACTTGATGGACAAGGAGGAGGTGAGAAACATGGAGTAATGGATGGAGACATCTATTGCTGTGATGTGTTCTTCTTCGCTTGGATTTCCAAGTACATGAGGAAGGATCTTCATGCAGCACATGATTCATTTCTCTTCATGAGAGTATGTCATATCATTATGGAGATTTTGTTCATGGATCCTATCATGATATTACTTTTAGTACATGGTAAAGATCTTGTTGTTGCACTGAGTAATCTGCATACTCTTACCATCTCTATGCAGTGCATTGCTCCACAAGAGGGCAAGCTTTTCATTGAGCTCTGTGATCAACAATGGGTCAGAATGTATGATGGAGATAGCCATCTCTTATATGGCCATGGGAAAGTGTTGTATTACTTCATGTATGTTCATTTGTTGTATACAGCCATATACTATTTATTAGTAAGTGGAATAACATACATAGACCACCATGTATCCAGCAACCACTTGCCTTGTAATTTTCTGAAGCTGCAGTTGGAAAAACTGCGCTGTAACTTCATGGGAAACTGTTGGTACCTTCCTACACCATATGAATCCTTTAGTATTTCCTTCCTCTTGATGCTAATCATGGTTCCAATTGCTGATGTTGATCTTGCTTTTGTGGGTAGCATGATTGGAGAGGAAACACATTGGATTGATGTGTTCTTCTGGGAAGAGGATTCCCACATTTTCTGCATTGCATGCTCTAATGGGAACATGAGAGGAGATATGGCCACCATAGCCAAACACTTGTTTCTTTATAAGGTGGGCCATGAGTTTGATGAGATTCCATATGTTGATGATCTCCCATCCATCACATATGGAATGGTTTGGGCCAACTTGATTCACATTGTTGGAGAGGAGATATTTAGAGATCTAGTCTTCATCTTGCCTCTTGAAGGCAACATTATTGTAGCCCAGGATCAGCAAACACTCCACATATATATTAAGTGGAGAGGAGGATAGCATGGGGTAGGCTATCTTGTCTACCATGATCAAATTTTCAGCCCACCTACACCGCAGGAGCTATTGGTGGAGGAAAATTTCCTGGAGTTGCCATGTTGGGAGGTGACTCATTTTGTGTGGATGATTGCTTGCGGAAAGATGTTTTCCCAATACATTTTAGTTCTATCCTTGCAGTTGCTTGAGGACAAGCAACATTTGGGAGGGGAGGACTGTAATATTCCTACTTAGCCGAAGCTAAGAGGAATATTCAATTTTGTTTCATTTTCTATTAATTGAATAAATGAGTAAAGGAGGACATGTAAAACTCCTGAAAATAATGAATAAATCAACGCCCATGTGAACAAGGAAAAATATGGGCCATGTAAAATTAACACTTGCAGGTGTGAATGGGTGTGAACTATGAGATTGGGTCAACCTTGACCAAATCCACAACGCAGTCTAGATGCAATGAACCCCATGGATGCACAGCGCAGTTCTAGATGGAGGCTCCACATGTGAAAGGAGCTAACTCAGTGAAGTGGTTTAGGGTTTGACAAGGCTTTTATCTTATAAAAGGAAGAGGAGAGCAACATGAGAAGGTTGTTGACGTTTATCATTTTTCTGAATATATTTTCTGTTCAGAGATATATCATTCTCTATCTATTTATCTGAGAATAATGATGTTTAGCATTGGGTGTTCCTGAGTGGGAATCCCACCTCCTTCCTAGAGCAGCTATTGGAGGAGCCTTTTTTGTCCTGTCCACTATCTGGCATTTGGCCAAGCTTCATCTTGCATCTACAGCACTGATCCTGTTTAGGATTGGATTGTCCTTGTGAGCTGCAGCAAGTGTAGGATAGATATCTTCAAATCTATGCATCTCTAGCACCCCTTTTCACTGGGAGAGTATTCTATCCCTTTGACAAGAGTGTTCTAGACCCTTGGAGCTTCAGATCCAGATCCTAGCATCAGGCCAAAGCATACTCAGAGCCTACAGCGTAGTCCCTTTTTTAGTACTGCGTTATTTGCAAGAGCAGAATTGCAGGGAGTTTTGGCATCATCTTGGAGGAGAGATCTCTAGTGATTGGATTCTTCCTTTCACTGCGGTGATCCGTGGATTGGCCATACAATCCATGTATGTTTCAGATTTGATCTATTGTACATCATATGCTCCATAATTTCCTGAATACTACTACAAATCAGTGATTTAGATCTCAGATCTACTCATTGTTATTCATGTATTGCTGAAATCCCCAAGGGGAGTGTATAAAGGAGCCTTTCTTGTATACAGATCTGAAATAGATCTATCATTTTGTATAAATATCTGCTCTAGATCTGAGTTGTAACATATTATTGCTTCAGCCAATGAAAATAACGTTTTCAAGCTTATTCATATACTTCTTATGGTTGTAGCACCTCATTTTGAGGATTTATTCTTGTATAACCTTCTCCTTTCTGTTATACATTGTATAGGCTCTATTGTAAATCTGATTTATTGTTGTATAAGATATATTTGAGCTACCATACTGATCTCCTACAAATATTGGGCTGAACTGCGTTATTTTTCCAGCAGTGTTGTTTTGTATTGTTGCAGCCCCTTCCTTGGGCATTTTCTAGCTGCACTAGGTGTGGGGAGACCTGTTTAACCCACCTAGGAGGATTTTTTTTTTTTAATCCCTCTTGGATTCAGCTCTTATATTGTCATATCTAAGGGATCCAAGTGCTGGTTTCAAATCCTGTAGCAACCATTCCTGAAAAATGCGTTTTTCAGGCATGCCTTGCTAGCAACCCCGATTTTGGGATATTACAAGTAATCAGAGGTCAATGAAGTGATCCTTCTAAGATTGACATATTTGCAGAGACAGGGACAGCCAAAAATTAGTTATGGACAACAAGAAAGGACTAATGGGGCATTTGGTACTAGGTCTCATGGAGGACACAGGTCGAACATGGATGACACAGTCAAAGGTGGCAGATGGATGGATACATCTGACATGAGAGGCAGTGGTTATGGGTTCTATCCTAGTTTTGGACTAGAAAGGCGTCATGTTCATCATCGATATTATCCTTACGGTAGGAGTGAGAGGGGGTACTTTCCAGATGATTTTAAGAAAGCAAAACCTCCCACCCTTGATGGAGACGTGAATAAACTCGAAGATGGAGAAGCACGGTTTCTTGGGATGAAGAATTTCTTCAAGCTGCATGATTATACAAAGAATATAAAAGCTAGGATATTCATTTTTAATCTCAAAGGAAAAGCAAACATCTGGTGGGAAGAAGTGAAGTGTGTTAGAGGCATCAAGACAGAGGAGTTGAGTTGGCATGAAGCAAAAACAGTTGGAGGTGTTGGGCAGAGTATTCCTCATATTTATGCAACATTGGATAATAGGAAAGTTGATCATCAGGCATCTATTATCAAAATGGAAGGTAAGATTTGTGAGCAAGTTTTTTTTTTTTTTTTGACCCTGGATCTAACTATAGTTATATGAGTCCTAACTTTTTGGATAAGTGTTACTTGAATAAAGAAGTGAATGAAAAATCTTGGTTTGTGAAGTTGGATACAAGTAGCAAGAAAAGAGTTCATCATTGGGTAAGATCTTGTGTATTTGATTTGAATGGTGTTGAGATTCAACAAGATGATGAGCTTAGTGAAAAGAGTCACCTTCACTAAGTGGGCTCGCAGGCTATTTTTGGCGCAAGTCTATTTTTAGACACGGTGATCATATTTTAGAAGTTGCAGGATGCTATTTGTGAATGGTTGGTCAAGTTGGAAAAATAGATGAAATTCTATTTTTAGAATATTGGGCAAAGTCTATTTATATATCGTCGATCTAAAAATAGAAGTGTCGATTATTGTTAGCTCTTAATAATAATATGACAATAAACAACAACTTATTCTCTTAGAGCATTTAATTTCAGTGCACAAATTTGGAAAATCAGTGGGCTGAAGGAATTACGTAATTCCTAGGGTTTACTGGTGGTTCATGCATGGAGGAATCTGTTAGAACTGAAGTGGCAAAGTTATGATAGAGTTGGAAGAGTAGTTCATGGATTTGTATTCAGTTTAACTCAATTAGACTCAATTGAGCTAGTTGTATCTAGTCTAAATGAATGATACACTAGTGAGAGTGGAGTGAATTAATTAGTTAATTAATTCACAAATAAGAATTAATCAACTAAACAATACAGCAGTTAACTACAGTGCATGTCAATTCCAGTGGAGACCCAGTGGAGAGATAGGTGAAAGGGCAAGATGGACTATCTGTTGTGACTATAATGATGCATTGATTGCACCACACATGCATTGGAGTTGCCAATGAGGATTGCGCAGTCAAGGCAAGGGTAATTCGAATTCATTCAGAGCAATTCTTCAGCAGGGATTGTGCAGTGGAGGTAGGCTAGTAGGAGGGCAGAGATCGGTGCATGGATTTGCAGATTTCTTCTATGTTAATGTGTGACGATTGATTGTACTGAGAGCTTGATGTACTAAGATTTGTATGATATTGTTACATGATCTCCATGATACATAATATATGATAGTTGGGGTTTTCAGCTTCAGGATTTCCCGTTAAGCAACTATGTTATGTGCGATTGTTTTTAATTATGCTTCACATGTATTTGTAATTAATTTTCTGCAAAAGATTAACAGTGGAATGATTCTGTATTTTGCAAGAAGTTAAATATTGTGAGATCAGGGGAATTTGGATGTATTCATGCTTAGTGTATACTAATTTCTACATGTTATCGAAGTAGTGTTAATTCTTGAAGAATGCAATCATGAAGAATTTTTGAGTTTGTGCTAGTGGACAATTCGAATTGGCTATAGAAGATTCTTGGTGCAGAAGTTGAGTATACATTGAAATGTCTTTCAATGGGTTGTGATTGGAGTATGCCCTTGATGGGAGCTCGAATTACATATCTTGGAAGGATAGGATGGAGGTGGTGTTGGAGGATAATGGACTGAAGGATTTCATCGATAGTGATGTTCCTAAGTCGGGATCTAGCGATGTTGCATTACTTGACGCATGGCAAAAGAAGACAGCGAAGACAAGAAGAATTATGTTGGAAGGTGTGAAGGACCATATTATGTCCAGCCTTCATGGGAAATCCACTCCATTCTTAATGTGGAAGGCTTTGATAGATTTGTTCCAAAGCAGAAGCGACCAGAGGAAGTTGGCACTTAAAGACAAGCTCGGAAAAATAAAAATGGAGAAGGGCGACAGTATTCCAAAATACATCACGAATTTTGTCCACTGCAAGGATGAACTGGGAAGTGTGGGGGTTGCTTTTGATGATGAAGACTTGGTGAGCTTGGCTCTCCTTGGGCTTCTGAAGAGTTGGCATAGCTACGAAGACTCTGTTAATGGACAGCAGAAACTGCCAGGATGGGAGCGACTTTGGTCAGATCTTGTGTAGGAGGAGATAAGACAGGGTACCAAGGATGGCTCTTCATCAAAGAATGAAGATGAAGATAATTTCTCTTTGGCTGCCAAAGCAAGGAAAGGGAAGGGGAAGAAATTTCCTTCAAAATCTTATGCTAAAGGCAAGAAGCAGGATTTGTCCAAAGTGAAGTGTTTCACTGTCACGAACATGGGCATTTCGCCACTAATTGCCCACAAAAGAAGAAGAACAATAAGGTTGATGGAGCTGCATCTAGAGAGGCCTTAGCCTTGCAATATGAACTTGATTTCTCCTTGATCGCATGCTTGGTTTCAAGCTGTATGGGATGGTATCTTGATAGTGGTGTGTCTTTCCATATGACGGGAGACAAGGAGTTATTTAGTAACTTGGAGGAGAAGGACCTCCAGATGCATATAGAGATGGGCGACGATGGTCAGTATAGTGCGACTAGCATTGGGACCATTACCTTTGAGAGGGAGTCTGATAATCCATTCTTGTTGAAGGATGTTATGCATGTTCCAGGTCTAAAGAAGAACTTGGTCTCGATCGCAATGTTGGAAGACAAAGGTTATGATGTTGTTTTCAATGAGGGAAAAGTCTTCCTTCGACATAAAACAACGGGTCAAACCAAGAGGATAGGGATTCGAGTTAAGAATCTCTACAAGCTGGAGGTAGATAGCTGCGTTGCAATGGTGGGAAAATCAGAAGAAGTGGTGAGCCGGGATGAGGGCGAATTATGGCACAGGAGATTGGGCCATCTTCACCATGGCGCTTTGAAGATTTTGCAGCAGATTTCTACTGGAATTCCCAAGGGTACTATTACACAGTTAGATTAGTGCAAGGGATGTACTATGGGTAAGTTTGTGAAGACCACCTTTCATGAGAAGGATAACCGTGCTTCGGTGATCCTGGAGAGAATTCACACAGACCTGTGTGGACCTTTCTCGGTTTCTTCAACAGCAAAACACAGGCATTATGTTATATTTGTTGATGACTATTCTCATAGATGTTGGATCTTCTTCATGTAGAAGAAGAGCGAAACGTTCTCAAATTTCTGTGAGTTCAAAGCATTGGTGGAGAAGGAGTCGGGGAAGCAAGTGAAAGCTCTACGGAGTGATAATGGTGGTGACTACATCTCGGGCGAATTCAAAGACTTTTGTAGCAAAGAAGGAATTCGAAGAGAACTCATAGCACCTCATAACCCACAGCAGAATGGGGTCGCGGAGAGGAAGAACAAAACAATCGTGGGTGCTACATGAGAGATGCTACATGGCCAGGGCCTACGATGCACTTGTGGGCGGAAGCATGCAACACTGCGGTTTATGTGCAAAACCGTTGTCCTCATAGAGTACTTGCCATGAGTACACCTGAAGAAGCTTTTACTGGTGAGAAGCCTACTATTTCTCATTTGAAGATTTTTGGCTCATCTGTTTACATTCATGTGACAAAGGAAGCCAGGAAGAAGCTGGAGCCGACTGTAGAAGTTGGGATATTTGTGGGGTACACAGAAACACCCCATAATTATCATGTATATTTTCCAGACAGTCGGATGATTGTGGTGCGACAGGATATAAAATTCAATGAGGTGAAAGCCATGAATTTATTGCTTGAGAGGGAGCTACACTTGCATGCAGAGGAGGAACTTATTGTTTCCAAAGATGAGCCTCTAGATGTGGATCAACCACAGGAGGAGATTCATGGAGTGGAGGAGTCCACTCGTGTAGAACCAAACATCAGACAAGGCAGAAAGCGGACCATAGAAGCTGAGAGACTGAAGCTTGATGTGGCACAGAATGTAGGAGTCCCTACATCACAGCGCAGACAGAGACAGTCACCTGATCGATTTATTGGATACATGGCTCTTATGAGCAAGTGTATCATGACAGAACCATATTTTTCTGAAGAAGCAGTGCAGGAGCCTACATGGGTAGATGCCATGGTGGAGGAGTATGACTCCATTGTCAGAAATAGTGCTTGGGAGATTGTTCCAAGGCCGGTGGGAAAATCAGTTTTAGGATCAAGATGGATCTACAAGGTAAAGCAAGTTTTTGATGGGAGCGTCAAGAAGTATAAGGCAAGATTTGTTGCTCGGGGCTTCTCACAGATCGAGGGGATTGACTATGAAGAAACCTTTGCACCTGTTGCACGGTATTCTTCCATACAAACCATCCTTGCTCTCTCAGCGCAAATGGGTTGGCACATTCATCATATGGATGTGAAGACTGTGTTCCTTAATGGGATCATTGGGGAAGAGGTGTACATTAAATAGTCGAAAGGATTTGAGATCTACAGCAGCTATTCGCATGTGTGCAGACTCAAAAGAGCGTTGTATGGTCTGAAGCAAGCACCTCATGCTTGGTACACATGGATCGACAACCATTTCACTCGACTTGGCTTCACCAAGAGTGAGGCGGATGCAAACCTATACCAAATTGTGTTGGAGGGTAAGCTTTTAGTTATTTTTCTTTATGTTGATGATTTAATACTAATGGGTGATGAGCAGTTGATACACTCATGCAAGGCAGATATTGCAAAGGAGTTTGAGATGAAGGATTTGGGCCTCCTTCATTATTTCCTTAGATTGGAAATATGGCAGTGGGAAGGTGAACTGTTTGTGTCTCAAGGTAAGTATGTCCGGGAGATACTAGAGAAGTTTCACATGTAAGGTTGCAAGCCTATCGACACTCCTCTTCCAGAAAATTGGAGGAAAGAGGATGCTACATCGGTAGAGGTAGTGGATGCCATTGTTTATCGATAGTTGGTGGGTTCGCTCATGTATTTAGTCAATACAATATCGGACATATGCTATGCGGTGAACCAGCTTTCACAAGTGATGGTTAAGCCTACCAAGCTCTTTTGGAAGGCAGGCAAGCATGTCCTGAGATATCTCAAGGGCACATCTAAGTATGTCTTATGGTATAGATAGAAAAATGAGGTGAACTTGCACGGCTTCACGGATGCAGATTGGGCAAGCAGCCCAACGGACAGAAAGAGCACATCAGGAGGGATTTTCAGTATCGTATCTACGGCAATTTCTTGGTACAGCAGCAAACAAAGATCTGTGGCACTCAGTTTAGCGGAAGCAGAATACAAGGCAGCAAGTCAAGCTGCATGTGAGGCTATCTGGATGAGGAAGATCTTGATTGGTTTGTTTGGTTCACATTTAGACCCCACAGTGATACATTGTGATAATCAGAGTTGCATTAAACTCTCGGTTAATCCTGTGTTTCATGATATATCTAAACATATTGATATCCGGTATCATCATATCAGATATTGTGTGCAGTGGAAGATCATGTTGCTTCAGTACATTCCTACGGAAGATCAGGATGCGGATGTTTGACGAAGGCGCTCACGAGAAAATAATTAAGACCTGTAGAGGTAATTTAAGGGTGAAAGATAATCCCTATCTTGTTGAGAGGGAGTGGTGATATTCAACAAGATGATGAGCTTAGTGAAAAAGAAATTCGCCTTCACTAAGTGGAGCATGAAGCTATTTTTTGAAACAAGTCTATTTTTGAACTATGTCTATTTTTAGACATGGTGATGATATTTCGAAAAGTTGCGGGGATGCTATTTGTGGATGGTTGGTCAAGTTGGAAAAATAGATGAAATTATATTTTAGAATATTGAGTGGTATATTTATAGATCGTTGATCTAAAAATAGAAGTGCTCGGTGTTATTATATCTCTTAACAATAATCGAAGCGATAAACAACAACTTATTCTCTTGGAGCATTTAATTTCGGTGCACGGCTTTGGCAAATCGGTGGGGTGAAGAAATTCTGTCCCTGGGTTCTTTTGGTGGTTCATGCATGGAGGACTCGGTTAGAGAAGCTGGTAACAGGGGTGACGAGTTGGAAGAGTAGTTCATGGAGTTGTGATGAGTTTAACTCGATTAGAATCGGTTGAGCTAGTTGTATCTAGTCTATTTGAATGATACACTAGTGAGAGTGGAGTGAATTAATTAGTTAATTAATTCACAAATAATAACTCATTAATCAACTGAACAATACAACAGTTAACTATAGTGCATGTTAGTTCCAATGGAGACCCAGTGGAGAGATAGGTGAAAGGGAAAGATGGACTATCTATTGTGACTATAGTGATGCATTTATTGCACCACACACACATTGGAGTTTCCAATGAGGATTGCGCAGTCAAGGCAAGGGTAATTCGAATTCATTTAGAGCTATTCTTCAGCAGGGGTTGTGCAGTGGAGGCAGGCTAGCAGGAGGGCAGAGATCGGTGCATGGATTTGCAGATTTCTTCTATGTTAGTGTGTGACGATTGATTTTACTGAGAGCTTGATGTACTAAGCTTTGTATGAGACTGTTACATGATCTCCATGATACATAATATATGATAGTTGGGGTTTTCAGCTTCAGGCTTTCCCGTTAAGCAACTGTGTTATGTGCGATTGTTTTTATTTATGCTTCACATGTGTTTGTAATTAATTTTCCGCAAAAGATTAACAGTGGAATGATTCTGTATTTTGCAAGAAGTTAAATATTGTGAGATCAGGGGAATCTGGATGTATGCATGCTTAGTGTATACTAATTTCTACAAACGGTATGTCTACATCAACACATCTAAATGTGCTTTTGTTGGGATCACACAATATGTTGTTGGGTATGGATTGCTTGTACACTCACGTAACTAAGGTAGATTACCATGATAAGGCTATTAAGTGTCTAGATGATGATGGAAAGAGAAGAATATAACAAGGAATGAAGAAGCCTACATTAGTGAGAATAGTTACAACTATGCAGGAAAAGCGCAATAGAAGGAAGGATGTGTATTATTTTCAATTCATATTTATAGTAACAAAGGGAAGGATGTTGAGGATGTTTAAGTCTTGAACATGTATACGATTTTGTAGCAGTTTCAAGATGTATTTTTGACAGATATTTTAGTGTTACCGCCTCACAGGGAAGTGGAATTTTCTATTGAGTTGATGTGAGGAGCATCACCAACATCAAAGGAACTGTACATGATGAGAACTCCAAAGTTGGTGGAATTGAAGTTGAAACTTAAGGAAATTCTTGACAAGGGATACATTAGGCCATGTGTGTCGCCTTGGGGTGCACGAGTATTGTTCATGAAGAAGAAGGATGGTACTCTCAGGTTGTGCATTTATTACAAGCAGTTGAACAAGGTGACTATTAAAAACATGTATCCTTTGTCGTGGATTGATGACTTATTTGATCAACTGAAGGGAGAAACAATTTTATTGAAGATTGACTTGAGATCAAGATATCATCAATTACGCATCAAAGAAGAGGACACCTACAAGACCACATTCCATACCAGGTATGGGCATATGAGTTTGTGGTAGTTCCTTTTGGTCTTACTAATGCTCCAACTACTTTCATGTGTTTGATGAATAGTGTGTTGCGTCCTTATTTGGACAAGTTTGTGATAGTGTTCATTGATGATATATTGATATATTATAAGAATGAGGAAGAGCATTCAGAGCACCTGGAAGCAGTGTTAAGATTGTTGAGAGAGCATCAATTGTATGCCAATCTCAACAAGTGCAGTTTCTTTCAGACATCAGTTCATTACTTGGGGCATCTTGTTTCCAAGGGAGGTATAATCGTGGACCCGAAAAATATTAGAGCTATCATGGAGTGGGAAAATCCTAGGAATGTGGATGAAGTTATATCATTCATGGGATTAGTAGCTTACTACAGGAGGTCCATTAAGAACTTCTCACAGATTGCCTATCCTATTACATCTTTGCAACGAAAAGGGAAGAAGCTTGAATTGATTGAGGAGTGTGCAACTAGTTTTGAGTAGTTGAAGCATTTTCTTACAAATGCTCTGGTCTTGAAGATTGCAGATCCTGACAAAGAGTTTGTGGTTTGTATAGATGCTTGCAAGGGAGGACTTGGTGGAATCTTGATGCAAGAAAGACAGGTGGTATGCTAGGAGTTAAGGAAGTTGAATGAGCACGAGCATGATTATGTGACTTATGATCTCGATTTGACAACTATCATTCATGCATTGAAGATGTGGAGACATTATGTTATTAGCAGGAGGTTCATCTTCATGAGTGATCATAGTGGGCTGAGGTACTTATTTGACCAAACTAATCTGAATTCCAGACAATCTAGATGGTTAGCTACGCTCAGTGAGTTTGACTTTCAAGATCGAGTACATTAAGGGAAATGAGAATAGGGTTGCAGATGCTCTTAGTAGAAGATTAAAAGTGAATCATATTGCAACAATGATTTCTTATGGGTCAGACTAACAGGAGCGGATCTTGCAAGTAGGACAACATGATGATAGGTAGGAACATTTGAGGCATAGGTTATAGTAGCAGGGTGAAGGTGATAGGGATGAGGAGTATCATCTCATGACATATGGCTTTATCAAATTCAAGAACAAGATTTATGTACCAGATGAAAGTGATATCAAGAATCTTATCTTGAGGGAGTTTCATGTGAAACCGTATTCAGGTCACCTGAGATAACAGAAGACATTGAAATTAGTTAAGAAGTTCTATCATTGGCCTAAATTGAAGAAAGAGGTGGTTGAGTTTCTTGCGAAATGTTTGGACTGTCAGTAGGTAAAAGCAGAGTGTAAGCATCCAGGTGTTCTATTGCAACCAATTCCAATTCCAAAGTGGAAATGGGAGGTCATTTCCATGGAATTCATTACAGGTTTTTTTCGAGAACATCAAGACCACATGATTCCATCATGGTTGTGGTTGACATGTTAATTAAGGTAGATCACTTCATTGCAGGTAAGTCTACAAATTTAGCTAGTGAGGTAGCTCAAATTTTCATCAGGGAGATAGTGAGATTGCATGGTGTTCCTAAGAATATTATATCTGGCAGAGATGCCAAGTTCACTTCTAGGTTTTGGAAAGAGTTGTTTGCAAGTTTGGGGACAAAGTTAGCTTTTAGTACAACTTATCATCCGCAGATAGATGGAAAAATTGAGAGGGTCAACAAAATTCTTGAGGATATGTTGAGGATGTATGTCATGCATCAACAAAATAAATGGGAAGAGTATCTTCGACTCACTGAGTTTGCATATAATAATGGGTACTAGGAGTCCTTGAAGATGAATCTATTGGAGGTTCTTTACAGGCGAAGTTGTAATACTCCTTTCAACTTGAGTGATCTAGCGAACATGGTGTTGATTGGACCGGACATGTTCGCAAATATGGAACATGAAATGTAGGTTATTAAAATTAATTTGAAGGCAACATAGGATAGGCAGAATATTTATGTAGATCATCGCATGGAATTTAAGGATTTTCAGGTTAGTGAGCATGTGTACTTGTGAATCAAGCCCTACTTGGATCTCCTTGATGATTGGATCAGGTGCCAAGCTAGCACCTCGGTATTGCGGGCCTTTTGAGATCCTTGAGAGGATTGGACCAATGGCCTACTGACTTGCACTACCTCCGACAGTGAAATTCCATGATTTTTTCCATGTTTAATTTCTTACGAGATATGTATAGGATGTGGATCATGTGATTTACTAGTTTGTATTGCAGGTGGAACCAGAGGTAGAATTCTAGCCAAAATCACAATTCATTTTGTAGCAGAAACAACTTATGCTCTTGAACAGAGTAATCGAGCAGGTTAAAGTGCAGTGGAAGAAATTTGGGCCCGATGAAGCTACATGGGAGATGGTTGATCAGATGTGGGCTATGTATCCTTCATTATTTGTTGGTTCGAGCAAAAAAAATTTGGTATACATATGATCCGAACTTAAACAGGAACACCACAAATTATAGATATAACCATAACTACAGAGATGCAGTAGAAATAACACTTCATTTCATTAATATCAAATACTGAAATAATCTTACAAACAAAACATAAATAAACTAGCTCGGGCGATGGTAGCTTATCTCTAAGAAGGGATGTGGCAACTACATGCCTCTGAACTGTGTTACAATGAGGCTCGAAGACCTATTTATTACTGAGAAACAATGGAAAACCCTAAAAATCCAAAAACCTAACACTAGGAGATGAAGCGCCAAAACTATGGGCCCTATTTGGGTAAATTGGTACATCAACATCCTGGGGTCGTAACTCTGGCATACCATCTCTGTTTAACATGCAAAAGACCTTGTTAGAAAGATCTATTTGAGGACTACAATTTTTGAGTGGCAAGCATCAATCAAAAAGTTATGTTTTCCCCAGTTTTCCCAAAGAAAACGTCATTTAGGGCCTCAAAATGACTTTGGAAGTTCGGGACTCGAAAAACTGCCAAAAATAGTAAACCATGCCAAAATTAAGGAAACTTAAATACTGAAAAAGACACTGGTGGGGGTCCAAGTGGAATAGGTGGGTGTACAACAACATCCACCTGGATCAATGTATATGTATATATATGTATGTTGTTGTAGATGCCGCAATGAGTTGTGTTATAAAACTCCAATAAGTGGTATTATTTTCATGTTGGTCATGGTTTGTAGTAGTTGTTAATTGTAAATATTGCATCGAGCCATGTTATAAAGCTCCATGGGAATTATGTTTTATTTTCAGAAATTTCTGGTCATAGGTGTCATAGAACACCGAGTACGGTATTCCCTTAAGAGGGAGAGGTTTGTAACAACTCCTAGTTGATTTTCCATGTAAATAAAATAAAAACCAAGGTCATGGGACACGTATTCCAAATTGAATGTTTGGAAAAAAATAGTAATGGGTATCACTTGTGATTAATTAATGGCTATGGAAATTGAAAAATGCATTGACAAAGGCAAAGAGGCATAATTAGCATTTATTTATCAAAATAAAGGAAAATAGGAGAAAAGGAAGGTGAAGAGACACAAATATGCATGAAAGGGAAATTAGTGGGAATATGAAGAAAATAGAAGCCTCAATGATAAAAAGGCTTATAAGGATAAGTTCACAACTTTTGTTAGTCTAGTTTTAGAGCCCTCATTTCACTCTCTCATTATCTCACACCCTTGCACACTTAGAGAAATCTTGGAGCATTCTTGGAGTACTTGTGCATTCACTTGGATTGGAGAAAGAAGGCAAAAGAAAGCAGGAAAGCACAAGGAAATAGTTGGATAAACCACTACGGCTGGATTTCTTTGCCGATAACATGTTGCATGTGTGATTTCCTTGCCAATTTCTAGATGCATGGTATATGCATGTGATTCTTTAGTTATGTGTTGTCATTGGCATGGATATTTTCCTGGATTGAGAGTGTTTTTAGTTTTTCCTTGCCATTTCATGGATAGCCATGGTGTTGTGGGTTTTTCCACTTGTTGTTTTTCTTATTGGTGCACAGGTTCCTTATGGCTATGGGTTGGAAAAAATTCTCTGGAATCCCTGGAACAACTTGGGTTGAGTTATTAGTCTCGGAGCCTAGGTTGGTACAAATGCTCTAAAGCCCTTGGTGGGTTGAGTTACTAGTCCCTAGGGTCGGGTTAGACAAATGCTATGGAGCCTTGTAAGGTTGTGGGTTGAGTTACTAGTTCCTGAAGTAGTGGAAAACTTGGGTAGAGACCGATCTGATTGATGTTAGTGATTTTTGGATCGTAGAGGTGGAATCATTATGGATGAGGGTTGAGATGGTTTAGCCTTTGGAAGCACTAGTTTGGTTTTGATTTGATTTATTCCATGAGATCCCACTTCATGCTTGAATATGGCATGTGGGTGATTGGATGAAAGAGAGATTTGGTTCAACCCAATCTATTTTTAGGTGGTACGTGGAAGTCCCTGTCTTGGTTTTTATTTTTATATATTAATAAGAACTATTTTTCCTATTGTGGTTCATGAATACTTGCAGTGATTATGTTGGTGATATTATGGCTGAGTTGTCATGGTTTTTGTGTTGGTTATTTTTTAGTTATATGGTGTATGTTATCTATGGCTCTTTTCATGTTTTTTTTACTTATCTAATGGTTGATGAATATATGGACTAATAATTGTTGTTGCAGCTATGTGGAGAGAGAATAGAGCCTTCTTGGTGATTCTAGGATGAATCTCAGATTCTTATGATCATATATGCATTCATGACCTATAGCTTACATGTTTACCATATGTTTTACGAAATGTATAGTGTGTTCTAGGCAGTTTAGGTTAATTTTCTTATTCAATTTTGAATGTTTAGCATTGCCATCATGTTAGATGTGATTCTGGAAATTTATAAGAGGTTACGGGAAATGGTCTTGAGGCTGGCCTAGAAAAGTGGCTTAGATATCAGGACTGCAGGCACTGAGCTAAGGTATTTAGGTCATAATCGTTGGTAGACATGCTTGTGAGTATGTTTGGAGGCTCACAACCACAAACAGGCAATGTCAAGGGTGTGGTTATAGGTCTAGGTCAAAGAAACAAGGTACTAGCTCAAGGATTGATCACCTGGGGTGTTTATTCAGCTCTTGGGTGATGTGTAGTCCCTGTAGTATGTCTATAAGCATCAGTATGTCAGCCCCACTTCCTTAACTAGAACTAGGAGGTCAGGTCAGGTCATAGTGACACTCGTCTCATGTTTACCCTAGTGAGCTTGTGAATTTGGGTAAATGTGAGAAGGGTTGGTTACAATAAAAACCTTAAGTGAGTGGATCACTATCTCTAAAGGTGATCCAAAATTATGTAGGAACACAATAGAATAAAAATATAAACATAAACACATAAGTGCAGCAAGAATAAAAATTCATTTCATTAATATCAAATAACTAAAATATGCTTACATACATAATGGAAATAAACTAGCTCGGGCGATGGTAACTTATCTCTGAGAAAAGACGTGGCAGCTACATGCCTCTGAATTTTGGTACAATGAGGCTAAAGGGCATTTTTATTATTGAACAACAAGGGAAATCCCTAAACAACCAAAACCCTAACCCCAAGAGATGCAACACTAAGATTTGGTGGGCCTCATTGGGGTTAGTTAGGAAGCCAATTTCCTGGGGTTGTAACTTGGTCGTATTATCTTTGTTTGGCACGTATGATACTTTGTCGAAAATATCTCTCTGAGTACTATAGGATTTTCCTCATGCCCTTTCCTATGGCTATGGGCTTGTTGCGAACCTCAAAAAAATGTCGTTTAGGGGGTCAAAACTGCTCCAAAAGTTGAGGACCCGAAAAACAACTAAAAATAGTAAATGTTGCTATGAACAAGGAAATTGATGAAACCGATTAGAGGTCTAGGTGGAATAGGCAAGTGGCTGCCAATATCCACCTGGATCAGTTCCCCCCCCCCACAAGGAAGAAGTGGTCCCCATTGTGTGCATAGCCTCCATGAGGTGAGGAAATTTTTGTTGAGCTTGGTCCCTTGTGAACCACTTTCCCTGGTGAAGGAGTTGGCTCGATTTGACAACTCTATATAGTTGGATCCTCTGTTGGCAGGTGCTCTTGATCTGTATGTTCATGATCCAATCAGTGGTGGCTTGTTCCATGTAGTAGGTTTAACTTTGTGGGTGTGAGCGGAGGCGGTCCACATTGAACACTAGGTGCAGGCCAAGGAATGGTGGAATGTTGAACTCAAAGTCATTGTCTCATACAACCTTGGTGATGGTGTATGGCCCATACCAGAGTGGGAAATGCTTGCAATGGGGTCCAATGAGGTTCTCCTTTTCCAAATGTAGCCAAACTTTGTCTCCCACCTAGAACTTGTGTGGCACCCGATGTTGATCATGTCACTTCTTGTACTTAGCATTGGCTCTATCCAATATGTCATGGACCTACTGGAAAACGTGTTGAATGCGCTCAATGAATTTTTTCACCCTATCAAATTTAGATTGGACATGATCCAAATCTTCCTGAGTAACTGCAAATGGTATGGCCACATCAA
This sequence comes from Pinus albicaulis, assembly GCA_034641835.2. NCBI lineage: Eukaryota > Viridiplantae > Streptophyta > Pinopsida > Pinales > Pinaceae > Pinus > Pinus albicaulis. The sequence goes on along the minus strand of CM076573.1, from coordinate 571,633,174 downwards.
TGGGACATAGTGGATGGAATCTCAACCCCACCTGAAAGGGGTTGTAGTGAGTTGAGCTATGGAGAGCTCAGTTGTAGATGTGTTGGACATAGGGGAGACTTTCATCCAATGTGCAAGGATGCTTTGAGATGTACATGCATAGAATGTGCACGATCATCCTATTGACAACCTATGTTTGGCCATTATTTTGGGGGTGGAAAGTCATGGACTTAATGAGCTTGGTATCCAACATCAACCATAGACTTGACCAAAATGTATTTAGGAACCTGTTGTCTTGATATGAGATAATGGACTGTGGGATCCAAAAGTGCACCCACACTCGTTCAAAGAATATTTTAACGGTGTCTTTTGTTGTGATACTCTTCTTGTAGGCCGCCAGAATGGCCATATTAGAGAATCTGTCGACGACCACAAAAACACAATTGTTTCCATGCTTGGTAGAAGGAAGGCCTGACATGTAATCCATGGAGATAGATTCCTAAGGTCAAGTAGGGGTAGGAAGTGGAGTATATAGGCCTTGCTTCTTGATGGTCGATTTGGAAATGACGTAGGCAGTGCATGATTTGATGTACTTCCCAACATCCTGTCAAAGGTTCAGCCAATAGAAATACTTTTGTAGTACTGCCACTGTTTTTTCCACCCCAAATTGTCCAACGAACCGAATTTAATGCACTTCTGAAATCATCTTAGCATGCTCGCTTGAAGGAACACATAGGTGTCCCAAGTGGCATAACAATTCATCTTGTAGGTGAAAATTTGGAACTTGCTTTCCTTCTAGGAGTGTCTGGTATGTGCTGCCAAATTCTGGATCACTTTTGTAACGATGCGACCAACTCGAAGTCTCGTGCCCACAAGAGTCGAGCACAATGGTCAGTGCCATGATCCGTAGTCAGTTGAGGCAGTCTGCAACAGTTTTGGTGTTTCTCTTCTTGTACTTAATGTTCAAATGGAACTATTGCAGGTATGTGGACCATTTTTTATGGCGATCATTCTGCAAATTCCCTTATGTCTATATAAACTGCAAGGGTTAGTGGTCTGTGTGGATGACTGTTTCCCTCCCCATAATGTAACGTTTCCATTGTCGGTAGAGTTGCACAATGGAATACATCTCTTTATCATAGGTGGGATACTTTCGAACTGTGACTAAACCAAGTGTCTCACTGTGATATGCCACTAGATGCCCCTGTTGAGTAAGAACTACACCAATAACATAGTTAGAGGCATCTGTCTCGATATCAAATGGTTGGTGCAGGTATAGTATTGTGAGAACTGGTGCAAAGAAGAGTCGATGATTCAACTCAGCGAACACCTTCTATTGGGATTCAAACCAAAAGAACTTTACTTTCACTCATCCCTTGGTGACTTGACTCAAAGGCCAAGTGATATGAGAGAAACCCAACACGAACTTGCGATAGAAGTTGGAAAGACCCAGAAAGATGCGGAGCTCTGTTAGAGTGGTTGGGACTGGCCAATCCTGAATCACCTATATCTTGGTTGGGTCCACATGCACACCCTGATCATCAATGATGTACCCTAGATATTGAACCTGGGTCATTCCAAAAGTTCATTTCTCCAAATTGGCACACAACTTGTGTTGCCGCAGAGTTTGTGTTATGAAACCAACTCACAAAATAAAATAAAAGAGATATCATCAACTTAGAAATCAGCCTCTTCAAGGGGGAAACCTCTTTTACATTACATAAATGAACAATTATTAGATGATAAAAATTACAAAACCTCCTTTCTATATATAGAAGTCCAATGGGTCACAATATAATCCTAACCTACATAACAATAGCAATGTAAGGGCACAACAATAACAATATAGGGCTTCTATGGAGCACAATAATAACAATATGGGGACTACATGGGCACAACTGTAAAAAAAAGGGGATAAACTAGTATTATAGGGACCTAGCATGCCCCTCTCCTTCAAAAAAGTGTTGTCCTCAATGCTTGATTAGTTCTAGATTCTTATGTATAAAATTCTCATCCTCCCATGTTGAATCTTCAGTGGGTAAGTTCTTCCACTTGATGAGATACTAATAAATTGATTGATTTCGTAGCTATCGAGTTCTTGTTTCTGTGATTGCTTCACGTTCAAATATTATTTTTCCTTCTTCATCAAGTTCTGGAAATATTGTTTGAACTGGGAGCTTGTCACCTATAACCTTCTTTAAGCATGAAACATGGAAATCTGGATGCACTCGGGAAGATGCAGGAAGCTCCAATTTTTATGCCATAGTACCAATCTTTTGCAACACCTTATAAGGACCATAATACTTTGGTGATAATTTATTATCCTTCTTAGCTTGCTTGAGGACATTTGTTTGTATGGTTGTAGCCATAAAAATACCCAGTCACCTACATCAAAACTTCTTTCACCGCGACGTTGATCTTCCTGTTGTTTCATTCGATTCTGCGCCAAAGTGAGGTTATCCTTTAAGAGTTGGAGAACTTGTTTTTGATGCTCGATGTGATCTTCCAATGCTTGAACCTTAGAATTTTCTCTTAAATATGATGTGATGGAAGGTGGATGATATCCATAAAGTGCCATAAATGGGGTCATTTTTTCTACAATATGGAAGGAAGTGTTATACCACCATTCAGCCAGAGGTAACCACTTGACCCATTGTGTTTGTTTATCAGATACAAAACAATGAAGATATCCTTCCAAACATTTGTTCACTATCTCATTTTTCCCATTATATTGAGGATGATATGATGAGCTATGAGATAATTGAGTACCCACAAAAGACAATAATTATGTCTAAAATTTTCCTATAAAAATGGGATCTCTGTCGTTTACAATGATCTTTGGGTTTCCATGTAGCTTTTTAACTATTTCAATAAATGCAGTAGCAACTATACTGGCTTTAAATGGATGATATAATGTACAAAAGTGTGCATACTTGGTAAGTATGTCAACTACCACCATGATGACATTATTTCCTCCGGACTTGGGTAAACCTGTGATAAACTCCATTGAAACCTCCTCCCAACGTTTACTTGGAATGGATAAAGGCTGTAATAGACCTGGGGTCTTAATAGTTTCAACTTTATTTTGCTGGAAAACTCTTCTGAAAATGGTCTGGATAACTTGTATGTAATTCAAGAACGTACTACTCAGTTTAAATTAAATGATCTAGCTTGAACTTGACAATTTTGCGGAATTATTTACTTGAAAGTGGTGTATGAATTTTTACTGTTTATGTGTCTTAAGTTCATTTGTTCTTGCTGAAATTTAACATGTATATTACCAACATAATGCGGAAAAGAAATCATTTAAACACAACAAAAAACTTAATCTAGGAGTTCACCTGAAATCTTGTGGGTTACGTCTCCTTTGAGCTTGGTCATCGTGACTCGGCTCTTTGGGATTATGGTAAGTATTTTTACAAGTAAATACTTAACTCCAATGATTACAAAAATGATCCAAAGGACTGAAAATACCATCAATATCCCTCTAATGGTTGTCCAAATTCTGCAAACAGTTTTAGGCTCTTGTTAACACGATTCCTTTTGTCAGTGCACTAAGCTACTCTAAGCTTATCAATGGCACAAACTCCCTTAGAATTATGTTTCTATCACTGAAACCACTCTTTCTATATCCAACACACATCAGACACCAAATACCAATTATAAATTTCCCAAATCGAGCACAACATCCCCAAACTAGGCTATCCTCCACAGCTTGCCCAGGGCTGCCCAAAACTTCACATCAGCTTCTAGAGCTCTGTAAGTTATCAAAATGTTCTGAAACCACTTCCATTGGTTCCAAAATTTCTTAAATAGTCAATATATACTTTTCATTCATCAAAAATGGCCTCCGGCTGCTCCGGTTTCGCCTTAATCACCTATCGGCACCCCTTGGCACTAGGGTCAATGAAAACTTCTCTGCTGAGTTTTGGACCTCTAGAAGTCTTCAAAAATTTCTGAAACCTCTGTCATTAGATTCAAAATGTTTTTTTCAATCAATAATGACCACTGGTTCACTGCATATGGTCTCAAGCAGCTTTGGCTAAGCCCTACACTACTGCTGGAAAAAGCTGGCACTAATGGCCCCTGGAACTTTACTGAAGCTTTTCGGCCTTCAAACGTTCTCTACAGGCTCTAAAAACCATCTCATCAGATTAAAAACATCTGAATTATCCAATTTAGACTGTTTGAACTCTGGAAAAGGACTCTAGCTCCCTTGGCTAGGCCTCAAACTGATTTGGCCTCATGATGGCCCTGATGGCCCCTTCATCTTCCTCGAAGAAAAAAGTGCTAAATATGACCTCTGTTCAACCTAAAACCTATGCCAAACCACTCATAATGTTGAAGAGACCCAAAATTGACTAAAATTTCATCCAGTTTCGTTCAATAATGAGGGAGTTATGGTAGAAACAATTTTTTCCCAATATCCCTAAACAAACTCCACGAAATGTGTAGACACTGCCAGTTAAGAGCGCCAAATTTTTCCGACCTCTGAAATTGTCGGACCCACCATAATTGTCGCCAAGTATTAAATCTGTATTATCTTAAATTAAACATGGATTATGGCATTTTAAACATGCTTAACAACTAAGTGTGTTTTATGCGCTAATGATGGGTTTAAGGGCTAAACCGCGTCTTAGTGGATAATTAAATTTCATTAAAAAAATTCCGCCATTGCTATTAGCGCCTGGTCGCATGGAGGGTCGGGCTAGCCCCTTTTGGTTTTCTGCCATTTCATTTTTCAAAGGTTAAATATAAACCATTTCCTATAGGAGTTAAGCAACACGGTGTAGGAGGATTGGTAGAGCACATGTGCTGGCAGGTGGGAGACCATGGTTCGATTCCTGCAGAGTCATAAAAAAATTTATAACACCAATTTTTCCATGGCCTGGGGCCATGTGGCAGCCTCTGGGCTTGCCACATGGCACCCGCTGATAAGCTCAAAAATATCCAAGTCATGTGGCAGCCTCTGGGCTTGCCACGCGGCACCCGCTGATAAGCTCAAAAATATCCAAGTCAAACATAAATCCAACCAGAACTTGCCACTTGTCGAAGTCTGATACACCCTCTAGGGAATATTTTGGGGAATATTTCGAGAATATTCCTCGAAATATTTCTTTTTTAATTTTTCCAAATTAATAAAGTCAAATTTGGTCAAATGAATTTTGGAGTTTACTGGAAATTTCAAACCTTAATAACTTTTGCATACGACCTCGGTTTTGAGAACCGTTCGCGGCGCCAGAATCACAGTGACGAAACCTTTCCATCCATTCAGATTGCAACCATTTCTAAGGACTTTCATTTTTGAGCAATTTCCATAACTTGGACATGAGCTCCTGATCACAAACCAAACATTATGCCACAAAATTTTGAATATCAGATTTAAGGCCATCAGAAGAAAAAAAAATCCTTCTTGACCCTATGGTAAGCTTTTAAAAATCCTAAGTGCCCTCCTAAGGGAGAGGTGTGTAATTCCAAAAGAAATTTTGTTTGAGTTGGGAATTTTTACAAAGATACAAGTGATCTTTGTACCATAATGAATCATTAATCCAACTAAATGTTTCATATATACTAGGATCTTGTTGCAAATTTTGAATGAGTGTCCACGCCTCTTCATCATCCTTCCATTCATCCCTTGCTTCGGTTATCCACTCAGGTTGGATAATAGAAATGGCACAAAGCAATGCTTCCACATCCTCATCCTTTCTTGAGAGTGCATCTGCAACAACATTTTGCTTCCAGTTTTGTAGATGATTTCAAAGTCATAACCCAACATCTTTGTGACCCATTTTGCTTCTCTTCTGAAGATAATCTTTGTTCCAAAAAGTATTTAAGACTATCATGATTTGTTTCTACCTTGAAGTGTCTTCCCATTGGGTAAGGTCGTCATTGTTTTAGTGCATGTAGTATTGCCAACATTTCCTTCTCATAAATAGGTTTCTGTAAATACTTTACTTTGATTGGATGACTTTCAAAAGCAATGGGTCTTCCTTCTTGCATTAAAACCGCACCAATTCCATTTCCTAAGGCATCACATTCCACAATAAAAAAAATTTGTGAATTCTGGCCTAGCTAAGACTGGTGCTTGGAACATTGCCTCTTTAATATGTTCAAAGGCCATAGTTGCTTCAGGAGTCCAAGAAAATGCATCTTTCTTCAGTAATGATGTTAGAGGTGCGGATATTCTCCCATAATTCTTAACAAACTTGCGATAATACCCTGTTAACCCCATAAATCCTCGAAGATTCTTTATGGTTGTGGGGATTTTCCATTCGTTAATGGATTTAATTTTGTTAGGGTCTACCTTAACACCCTCATGAGATACAATATGACCAAAATATTCCACCTCCTGTACTCCAAAAAAACATTTGGAGGTTTTTGCATATAATTATTTCTCCTCCAATAGTTTGAGCACCCTATCAACATGTTGAACATGATCCTTCCAAGCCATGTTGTAGATTAGTATATCATCAAAAAATACTAACACAAATTTTCTAAGGAACGGTTTGAAAATGGAATTCATCAAACCTTGAAAGGTGGAAGGTGCATTAGTAAGACAAAAAGGCATGACCCAAAATTCATAATGACCCTCATGAGTTCTGAATGATGTTTTCAAAATTTCTTCAGTCTTCATTCTATTTTGATGATATCTAGAACAAAGATCCAGCTTGGTGAAGTAAATCACTCCATGTAATTCATCCAATAATTCATCAATGATGGGGATGGGAAATTTATCTTTAATAGTGAGCTTGTTCAACTCCCTATAATCCGAACACATACACCATGATCCATCCTTCTTGTGCACCGATACTATTGGAGCAAAGAAATCAATTTGACTAGGTTGAATTACACCAACCTCCAACATTTCCGTAGCCATACGTTCAATCTCACTCTTTTGAGCATAAGGATATTTGTAAGGCCTGGTGTATAGAGGAACACTTCCTAGAATCAAATGAATAGCATGATCATGATCATGAATAGGTGGGAGTCCTTTGGGAGTCTCAAACACCTTGGAATGATTGTCCAATACTTTTTGGAGATATGGAGAAATATATGTTTTTGATGTTTGAACCTCTAGTGAGCATAATTGTGCAATTACACCTCGTTTTTATTTCTTCAGAAGCTTTGTCATGACATTAGAGCTGATTATATTTCTCGACTTCCTTGCGATACTCCGTAATTCAACTTCATTTCCTTTCAAAAAAAATTCAAGAAAAGTTCTTGAAATTAAAAGCTATCGTCCCCAAAGATTGTAACCATTGTACTCCTAGTACAACATCAGCACCACCCATTGGAATGGAGAGCATTAGAATATTCAATACATTTTCCACTATGGTTAGCTTGATATTATGGCAATTGCTAGAGAAATTTATAGGTCGTTCATTTGCAACCATCACTTGACACTCTAGTGCTGGGTATAGGAAGAAATTCAATTCCTTGGCTACCTTACAATGAATAAAATTATGGGTACTACCCGAATCAATCAACACTATTATATTTTTCTTCTTGATATGCTCTTCTATCTTGAGAGTTTGAGGAGTGGTAATTCCTACCAATGCATTGCAAGATATGGTCAGATTCATTTATTCTTCCTCTATGGTTGGTTCTTGGTGTATACCCTCTTCTTTTGAAGTTTCTTGTTCCTTTTCTTCCTCTTCTTCACAATCTACGTAAAATAATTTTTTCTAAGCACACTTATGACCTTTAGTGTATTTTCTATCACAACTATCGCAAAGCCCTTTTGCTCTTTTTTCTTCCAATTGTTGTGGTGTCAAAATTGTAGGTTGTGGAAGTCTATGGAAACACTTCCATATTTATAGTTGTGAGTTGTATGATTCCTTGTCGCCATAATTTTTCTTTCAATTTGTCTTACCAACTTGAATGCCTTCTCCAATGAATCAGGTTCCCAAAGGTGAACATCATGTAGATGTTATGCTTTAAATTCCCTAGGAATACATCAATCTTGTGATCCTATGGAATACCCTTTACCCTTATATTCAATTTTTTGAAGTCCTCAATGTGCTCCACCATTGAGCCCTTTTGTTTGAGATTTATCAATTGGCTAAAGAAGGTGTTGCTCTTTGTATCCTCACAATGTGCTATCATTTCCTCCATAAATGTTACATGTCATTTTGTCACCATGACATTTGATAGTCAATATGGATCTATCGCTATCCATACTCATGCTTCCTTAGAATTCAAACATATATATTCCTTAACCAATTCTTGGAAATTGGGAAAATAACTCTTAAATACTCTTTAAGATGGTTTGTGCACTTTTTGCAGTCACTTCTTGCACATGCGCGGATATTACTGTTAGAAAATTATATATTACAGAGCAATGCAACACAAAAAATATGCGGAAACACAAACACAGAAAACATATAAAACCATAGAGACACATATATACGTGGTTCACCCAGTTTGGGCTACGTCCACCCCGAACAACCAGTCCTTCCTTTCTATTATCCAGCAAAATGAAGAGACACAACCTATAGAAAATCTGTTGTAATATCATATGTTATCTCTCACAATCTCCCTATCTATTTCTCACTCTGATAATACACATACAATACCTAGCCGCAATACAGTGCCCTCATACAAAACAAGGGGTTGCCTTCTAGGGCGAAAAACCCTAAATTAAACATAACTTCTACCGTCAGATCATCTGCCTACTGAACGACCTAGATTGACTATAAATTACAATACTTTTACAAGTCAATTTTACATTTGTTTTTAGCTTCAGGGGCAGCACCCCTAAAACCCCCAGCCAGGGGGGGCTCCATAAAGTCACGGCCACCCCCCCTTGGACCCCCTAGGCAGCGTTTAATTATGGGCGGCGTTGTCGCCCCATTAAGAACAGGGGTCCAACACTGTGATACAAAATAAAGAAAATAATCAGGCTCTGCACCCAACAAATACTAATCTTACCTGCACAATTTTGCGCATTGTTTCCTGTTAAAACCTGCTTACCCCATTTAAAATAAAGAAAAGGCGAAAATTAACTTCTAGAGCATAGTTGGGCGCATGTTCTTCCAACTAAAAGCCTCTAAGTCACGCCAGTTCGGGCTAAATCCCTAAAATCATGGAACTTATCCCCTTGGATCAAGGAACCCTAATCCCTTCATTTGAGGATCACACCCCTCTATTGGTGGATCTGAAACCTCCTCAATTTCTCCTATAAATTGAGTTGAAACTTTAGGGTTAGGGGGTTCACTTATGATAATCTTATGTTATTCATTATAGAGTGGAAAGCTTGTTAAACTAAGGAGAAAGATTGGAAAGGCATATGGGAGGAACCTGTACAACATAAAGGCTCGGTTGTTTCTTCTTAGCATTGAACGAGTTCTTCAGGACAAAAGGCAAGGTCTTCAACAAACATTTCGTTGAAAGGTAAGATCATTATCCTCTCTTTTCTAGTTTTGATAATATGAATGCTAATAGATCAGGGAAAGAGATATTCTTATGTATTTTTGTTTCTAGTTATCTGTTGGGATACTAGGGAGATCACTCTTGTCCGCAAGAGGAATTTATCTGGGTAACAAATTGGTGACTCCACTAGGGACCAAACCTAAAATTGGGGGGCCTTTAAACTTATCTCAAGCAAATTTTTTCTTTCTTTCAGGCTTGTGTATAAATGAAACATACCTATCTCAAGCATAATTTTCTCTGTTTCAAGCTTATGTAAAAATGAAACCACTTTCAAGCATAATTTTCCTTTGTTTCAAGCTTGGGTAAAAATGAAACCTATCTGGAGTTCATTTCAATTATTATTTTCAAGACTTGTTAAACTCATGAAAATATTGAGCTTCTTTTTCTATATTTTCATTATCGTAAAACACATGAAAATGTAGAGTTCTTCCCATTTTTTCCTACTCGTAAATTAAATTAAAGGTCGGCCATAGAGTAATTTTTTATCACTTTTCCAAACTCATTAATACTTACGAAAAAGCGAAACTATGGAGTTCTCTTTTAAGCTCTTTTCAGACTCTCTAAACATGAAAATATTGCCAATCACTTGACTATTCGAACTCATTAAAATAAATGAACATTCGTTTACTCAGTATAAGTTTACCCCTTTTTTGGACTGAACTAGACTGATTACGAAAAAGGTATACGTTGACTAAGCATGGTCAATGGAATTATCTCCTACATTATTTTATCCTTTTTTGGGTTTGAGAGACTAAATTTATGAAAAAAAAACACTATGGAGTTTACTTATGTTTTTTCTTCTGACTCCATAAAATTGAAAAACACCGAGTTAATCCTATGTTGGACTCGTTAAAATTAAACAGTATAGGACCCATTGATCACAACGGGACCGAACCAATCCTTCTAAGGGTTCGTAAGAATTACTAAGATGGACACATCCGAAGGATGAGCTTACACAACAAGCAAATTTTATCCTCCTCGAGTTTGAAAAAAATAAATAGGTACTTGCCAGTAATGGTGGGGGGGGGGGGGGAATTTGAGAAAAATAATCCATATTTTATACTTGTTTTAGAAGCAACATGTCACTCTTGAACACGACACTTTGTCGCACTTGTGTCTAGGTTGGGTAATCATTTTGTCTTACAGTTAATTGAACCTTATTGAAAGTCTTCATCTGGTATTGGGTATTATCTTTAAGTCAAATGTTTCCAAGTCATTTACAGTGTCGTTATGTGTTCAAGAGAAAGTTCAAATTAAATTCATTTTTCATTGCAAATATTTGTCTCCATTTGCGTTGACCATCCTCGAGTTAATCCTTGCAAAATATTTCTTCAAAACTTGACATAATGGTTTCATGTCATAGGCCCTCCTACGATAGATCACTTCCTATAGAATTCAACTCATTATCTAGGAATTTGATCTAGAAATCTTATTAGTACCTTGAAATATGCATGCCTTAATGGCAGGTTTCTCGCCTTCGACGATAGGTTTTCATTATTGGCCTTCGATCAAATGACTCTATGAGTGTTCGACTGCAAATCATTCATTCAAATTTCAGAGATTGTATTGAGGTAGTTTGAGATCCATTGTCATTATTGGTGGTTTCTCTCACACGTGTTAATGGTTTTTATCATTGACCGGTAATCAAGTGGTTTCTACCATGTTCGACTTCGAAACAATCAATCGCATGGTTAGATTCATACTAGTTCGAGAAACAGAAATTAAGACCCTGGATCTAGTTTCAACCATCCATGTTGCGAGGAGTTATTTATTCATGTTTTAGTTGACTAATTCATAACATATGGCTACGTCCATATTGTGTCTACTATTGATGTAATTCTAGGTCACTTTTGTACTAGCACATATAGTTATTTTTGCTCTGAGTATGGGGATGCCTACCTCAATGATGATTATATATTTGCATTGAACATTTCTTACAAGTTTTTAACTTTTGTCTCCAATCCAATCCTTGGTATGAAAAAGCACTTCACTCTCTTGAAAGATTTTATGAGACTTCGCGCTTTAGGGGCAATCTGTTACATATCATTTTGTCACCATAACATTTGATGGTCAATATGGATCTATCACAATCCATACTTATGCTTCCTTAGAAGTAAAATATTTATATTCCTTAACCAAGCCTTGGAAATTGGGAAAATAGCTCTTAAATACTCTTAAATATGGCTTGCGCACTTTTTGTGGTCACTTCTTATGCATGCACAGATATTACTAATCTTACCTGCGGACTTATGTGCTATGTTTCCCGTTAAAACCTGCGCACCCCATTTAAAATAAAGTAAAGGCGAAAAGTAACTTCTAGAAGCCTAGTTGGGTGCATATTCTTCCAACTAAAAGCCTCTAAGTCACACCAGTTCAAGCTTAATCCCTCCAAGCATGGAACTTATCCCCTTGGATCAAGGAACCCTAATCCCTTCATTTGAGGATCACACCCCTCTATTGATGAATCTGAAACCTCCTCAATTTCTCCTATAAATTAAGCTGAAACTTCATGGTTAGGGGGTTCACTTATGATAATCTTATGCTAGTCATTTTAGAGTGGAAATCTTGTTAAACCAAGGAGAAAGATTGGAAAGGCACACAGGAGGAATATGTACGACATCAAGGCTCGGTTGTTTCTTCTCAACATTGAAGGACTTCTTCGGGCAAAAGGCAAAGTATTCAACAAACATATCATTGAAAGGTAAGAGCATTATCCTCTCTTTTCTGGTTTTGATAATCTGAATGCTAATAGCTTAGGGAAAGAGATATTTTTATGTCTGTTTGTTTCTAGTTATTTGTTGGGATACTAGGGAAATCACTCTTGTCCACAAGAGGGATTTATCTGGGTAATAGCAAAAATTGTCTAGGTGACAATTTGTTTACGAGAGAAAAGCCATCGGTACCATACAAATGTATTGGTTTCTAAATATAAAGTTTCAATGCATACCTTTTGCATGTTTTTCACATTATGGAGATCAAAGTATTGCTCCATATGTAATATTCATGTTATAGGATCCTTGCCATCAAAATTCCTCATATCGATGTTTGTAATATGGTGGGTATTCAATCCAACATTAGAGTATATGAAATCACGATTAAATTTTTTTTTTCTCATCATGAGTTTCCCCTACTACCTTTTCTCCATTAGGAATCATTTTTTGTAGCAACTTTTTCAAACCTTCCTTCAAACCTTCCATGTCTGCTTTTAGATCATTCTTCATGTCTTCCATGTTGCCTTTTAATTTTTCTTCTATACCATCAATCTTAGCTTCCATGCCATCCATCTTAGCTTCCATTCCATTCTTCAAACTATCCATCTTAGCTTCCATGCCTTTCTTCAAACCATCCACCTTCGCTTCCATTTCACTTTTGGTTACTTTTTGCGAGAGTGAAATTTGTTGCACTTGGTATCGTAATTTTGATATATCACCTTGCACTTCTTCCTCTTCATGTGTCATAGTAGAACTTTATGAGGGATTAATGGGAATGGAATTATTTTTTGGAGGCATTATAGAACTTAATACTGATATCTATGCTTCAATATGCCCTTGGAATCACTTCAAACTGATTTTTCAAACAAAAGTTATGCAATTTTTTTTAAATACACACATTTTTCTTGCTTTTAGGAGCTCGATCTTGAAACAGTTGTAACTCTATAATTTCGGATCTCCAAGATCTAAACTTCAGTCCTGTCGCAGCCCTCTAAGTCTTCTTTCCAATGTGACAAGTCAAACCTAATTTGGATTCTTCAAGATAAATTTATGCCTAATCTCCCACAATGACCCAATTATGGGTTGGTTCAAAAGAGCGAACTTGTATGACATGCCACATGTCATTGTTTTTACCTTCGGCTCTGAAATCGATACACACAAAACTAAAGTCTATGCACTTTGAGTCTCTTTTTACATAATTCCAATCCTATTTTTGAAATGAAAGTTATGACGATTTTCCCTCGGCCACTTGTTTGAGATGAAATTATGCAGCCTACAAAAACCCTAACTTCCACAAATCATATCTCCGAAAATATAGCAAATAAAATGTTTACAATAATTTCTTTAGGATTTCCTATCTGAACCTTTGTAGAAAAATGTTATAGCAAAAATGTCAAGATGACCTGTTTGCAGCAGCGAAACCTTAGAATCCAAAGCTCTGATACCAAATGTTATGAAACCAACTCACAAAATAGAAGAAAAGAGAGATCAATGACTTAGAAATCAGCCTCTTCGAGGGGGAACCTCATTTATATTACATAAATGAACAATTATTTGATGATACAAATGACAAAACCTCCTTTCTATATGTAGGAATTCAATGGGTCAAAATATAATCCTAGCCAACAGAACAATAACAATGTAAGGGCACAATAATAACAATAGTGGGCTTCTATGGGGCACAATAGTATGGGGACTACATGGGCACAATAATGACAATAAGGGGACTATACTAACAATAAAAATAAGGGGATAAACTAGTATTATAGGGACCTAAAAGTTTGGAGGATCTATCGAATGTGGTGGAGATGCTCTTCCCAACTCTGGTTGAAGATCAGGATGTCATCTACATGCACCACCACAAATGAGTTGGTGAAGGGTCGCAAGATGTCCTCTATCAGACTCATGAAGGTCATGGGGAATTTGTCAACCCGAAAGGCATGACCAACCATTCTAAATGGGCCTCCTTGGATTTGAAGGCAGTCTTTCACACATTGGAGGGTTCGATTGGTACCTGGTGATAACCGGACTTCAAGTCAATCTTGCTAAAATATTTGACCCCCTTGAGTTGGTCCAGCAGGTCATCAATCTGTGGGATCAGATACCTATTCTAGACAATGATCTTGTTCAGTGCCCAATATTCAATATAGAGTCTCCAAGTCCCATCCTTCTTTTGTACCAACATGATCAGGCCCCCACATGGCGATGAACTTGTTCTAATGTTCCCTTTCTGCGGTAGCTCCTCATTCTACCTCTTGATTTCATCATTCTCTAGACCTGAGGTTATATCTATGGAGTGCTTGACCTAACAGTGTAGAGGTATCCCTGTGGGTGAGGTGAAGATGTCCCTGTACTCCTCCACGACCTTGTCCATATGTTTTTGTCGTGTGGAGGAGCCCTATCTCGAGGCCGTGGCCACAATTTTCTTCTGGCCCTGAGGGCGAAACATAAGGAAAACATATTTCCTGGTATGGGAGATTATCTTAATGCATTGCTTCATAATGATAAGAGAGATGGTGGTAGGCGGTGCTACCTTCGGTATCCTATACAACTTATTGCCCAAAGTAATAATAAAAGTGTGAGGCCTATATTCATACACAACATGTCGCTTCCACAAGTATGGTTGGCCTAATAATACATCACGAACTTTGAGAGCAGAAAAATCACAAAATAACTCATCTGTGAAGGTCTTGATGGTGTAAGGGAGGCAATACTGCTAGCTGATGTGGAGATCTTGTCCTTGGTGAAGCCACCCGATGGTGTACGATTGCAGGTGTGTTATGGTCGGTAGGCCTAGCTGCTTCACAACCTCTACTGAAATGAGCTTCTTTTGGCTCCCACTATCAACAATGAACTACAACAGAGAACCCTTCACCCACATCTATGAGTGGAAGAGGCTCATCCTTTTGGATCTTGGTGGTAGAAACCCAAAAGTGAGTAGCCGCTTGACTTAAGCCCAGTGAGTGGCAACAGGAACTGACCATTCGAGGAGTGCAGAGAGGTATAATGGATGGTTTTGACCCTATGAGAATGAGCAAAGGAGAGGAGCTCATACAATAATCAGCATTAGCCTACACTGACAAGTCCCGCATTGATAAGCACAAGTCTTATCAATCTAGAGACCGAGTAGTTTCTCCAATTGGAGATTTAGGTCCAAGGCTCATGTCATCCCCTCCAGATGCTTATTTAGAGGAGAAATTAGGCTCCATAACAATAATATGCTTGCCTTTATCATTCCCCTTATCGAGTTCTGACTCAAGAGTCAAATCATGCATATGATTCCGGAGTCTTCAGCTCGGCCACTAGTGACCGTTGGGCTCGACACTCATTCGTGTTGTGAGTGGAGCTCTTATGGAACTCACACCACTTTCTCATGTCCTTCTTTGTCTTCGTGGTGTTGTTATTTTCTTGCGGCTTCGATGGGTTGTCCTGGGTCACCCTGCCTTGCCTTTTTCCTCTGTTTCAGGGCACCTTTCCCTTGCTTTAGTTTCGCAAATCCAAAGTCTCGCTTCTTTTGTTTAAACTTCTACTCGATCTTGACATCATATCGATAGGCGAAATCGAGTGAGGAGATGTCCAGGAACTCCATTTCATCCTGGATGTACTTATGCAAACAACCACAGTACTTGAGTACCAAATGTTGCTCGAAATCCTTGATACCCAGCTTTGTGCGAACATGAAAACCATTTGTGAACTCCAACACATATTGGTCACTTCCTTGCTGTAGCGTGGTCCAATTTATGTATTCATCTTCATAGCTACCAACAGAGTAATATTGTTCCTTGATGGCGTCTCAGAAAGAATTCCAAGTTGGTGCAACTGAAAACAGTGAGGATTCCCCTTCGTCCTTTTGCTCACAATAGGTTTCTCACTAGTCTTGGACATGGGGGGCGACTTTTAGGAGTGAAAAAGTAATATTTTCTCGATTGGAAAAGTCATGAACTGAAAAATATCCTTCCAAGGGATTTAATCATTTTTCTACGACGTCCGCATCTATCTGGCCTTCAAAAATGGGAATGTTAAAGTTAACTTGTACCTTAAAAGGAGTGGTGCCTCTAGAGTGGTTTTCAGATGAAGATGTGTTGCCTGTGGGTAGTCGTCGAAGGATCTGGGAAAAGTTATCCATAATCACGTTCCTTTGTTTCTTGAGGGCTTCCTAGAGAAATATTTTGAAAGGATATCTTGCACCATCATATTTCTTTTCATCCACAATGGGAGGTTTTCAGGGCTTGCGAGACTGATATTGCAAAGGTTCAACTGGATCAAGCCCTAACTCCTTATAACCTGACCTTGTTGGGGACATGCAAAGAAAAACCGAGAAAGAGTAGACCATTCTAATACCATTGATTTGAACTTATGCAAAAACACAATAGAATATATATATATAAATAAACACAAAAGTGCAACAGGAATACAACTTCATTTCATTAATATCAAAGAACTGAAATATGCTTACATATAGAATGGAAATAAACTAGCTCGGGCAATGGTAGCTTATCTCTAAGAAGAGATGTGTCAGCTACATGACTCTGAACTGTGTTACAATGAGGCTCAAGGGCCTTTTTATTATTGAGAACCAAGGGAAAACCCTAAACAACCAAAACCTTAACCCCAAGAGATGAAACACCAAGAGTTTGTGGGCCCGTTGGGGTTAGTTGGGCAGAAAACTCTCGGGGTCGTAACTTGGTCATATTATCTCCATTTGGCGTGTATGATACCTTGTCGGGAATATCTCTACGAGTACTACAGGATTTTCCACAGAAAGTGAGCTTGCTGCAGACCTAAAAAAAAGCTGTTTAGGGGGTCAAAACTGCTCCGGAAGTTCAGGACCCGAAAAACTGCTAAAAATAGTAAACGTTGCTATAAACAAGGAAATTGATGAAACCGACTAGAGATCTAGGTGGAATAGGCGAGTGGCCACCAATATCCACCTAGATCACTTATCTATCATGATAGGTCCATTGAATTGAGTGGGGATGACCTACTCCTTAGCAGACAAACTACTATATGGAGTCTCATAGTTTTTTGCTCTCGTAGTCGATTTCATTGCCTTATTGTACATAAGGATGCATGATTGACCTCATTGTATATTTGGCCCACCCATGCCCCCAAACAGAGGAGAAGGATATTTTGTAACCAATGGTAGTTGTTGTTCAATGGGGAATGGATTGGTCAAAACAATGGGCTGCTGAGTGGAGGGTTGTTGCACAAAGAAGCGATGGATCTCATCTATACATGGGAACTCATGTGTAAGGTGGTATCCTCAACATATTTTGCAAGGGAATTTTACTTTCCATTTCTTATCATTTGTGCCCACACTTATGTTGGTTCGGGTTTGTTGTGTCTCTTAAGCATTCTTAGAAGGGTTCTTTCACTTGTTTTTTTTTTTTTTTTACTACTAAGTTCTTTTGCTGCTTGGACTGCACCGTATGAACCTCAGTGGCATGTTTGGGGACTTAACTTGTTGAAAACTAGGTGAGAAGTTGGAGCTTGAGATGTTTGGCCCTATTGAGCATCTAATGGCTCACAACTTTTGTGAGTATGGAACCATTTATATTATTAACATGTGGTCCTGATTTTTCACCAAAATTTGGTGATATGATTCTTAATGAAATTATATATATCTATTATTTAAAACACATTTTTAAATGCATAAATAAATTCACCTTAAAAAAACTTTAAACTTTAAATTATAAAAATTTAATAACTTAAATTTATAACAAATATTATTAAATGCATAAATAAATTCTTCTTCAAAATCTTTAAAACATTAAAATGGTATAAATTTAATAATTCCAACTTATTTTAGTTAAAATTGGACCTAATTGAAAAACATCTAATAAAAAACCAAAATTAAAATATTCAAAATATACTGTATATTAAATTAATGGGATGACTAAAGGTAGGTGGTTACTTACTTGAGACTACCGCCCCTATAAATGAAAAAAAATACGTATATTTCATACACAAACATACACAAACACCGTAGATATATTAGCAATTTCTTCCTCGAAATTCGACGAAACGGGACTATATATTGGCCAATTTCTCTCTTCATGCATATCTTGTACCTCATATGACCGTGGTGCTCATTGTAGGGTTTGAATTTTGATAGTTCTCGCCATTTTTTATTTCCATTTGTGAGCAAGGGTTGTTTTACCAGTAGTATTTTGTGTTTGCACGGAACAAAAGGTTTGAAGATAAGGATACTGTAATTTGGCTGAAGGCTTTCGAGCCTTCGAAGCAATGTTTAAAGCTTATAGGGATTTGATAATTTTCTGAGACATTTGACATGTTTGTAATTATATAGGGTTTGCAGTTCGTTGGGTCTAATAGATTTGGTCGTGAGTCTTTTTTATTGTGACTTGAAGCTCAGAGGGTTGATTGTCAACTTCAATACATTTTACCCAATTTGAGCATTTTGGGATTTGAAGCATACAGGGTTTAATATTGTGTGGTATGGTTGAGTCATTGGGTGCTTGCATCTCAAAGGGTTTGGTGTTTTAGGCCTTTTGAGCTTTCAAGGTTTGAACATTTCAGGTCTCGATATTTTCCATTGTTGAAAGCTCCGAGTTTGAAGCTTAGGCGAAATGGGTTCCATAGCTGGCCAGCCGCAGTTTCAGTACACTCAGCCACCATCGAAGGTTTTTCACCTTAGAAATTTGTCGTGGGAGTGCACAGATGAAGATATTATTGAACTGGGGAAGTCGTTCTAGAAAATTGTCAATTCCAAGGTCAATGTTGGATCGAATCGCAACCGGGCATTTGTGGAATTCGTAAGTTACGCTCTGTGAATTCTCCCGGAGCATAATTTATTTCTAAAATTTGTTTTCATAAGTCTTGCGATTACCTTATTTTTTTGTGGTCACGTAATCAACGGGCACAAAATCCAACATGAAATTAGCCCTATATTTAGTTCCAACATATTTTAAATCTCAACTTTTATGGGCCCCTCTGCAAAATTCCAGAACTTCTACTCATTGAAAAAATTCCAAAAGTTCTACATGCCAATACGTTAAAATGTAGCATATTAAGGCAAAATCCTAAACCAAGGATAGGGAACTGTGGTTAGTGGGCTTGCATTTACGAAGGTTTCTCAAAGACAACCACCCCAAGCAATGGTAGATTATATATAGGACCGATAAAATAGGTAGTGAACCAATTAGTCAGAAGTTGATCAGGGACTTCAAACTTGATCAAACAACGACGTCGCCTCCATTCATGAATATGATTGATATGCGTGGCCTGATCTTGTTTCAGGGATGAAAGGGGGTGCTTTTTCATTTCATAACGAGCTGGTAACTGAAAGTGTGTGAGAAACGCCATTGCAAGAGAGTTGAAATCTTGAAAGATGCCACGAGAGATTTCAATGTACCACTTTGCAGTGGCACCAGTGAGATTCCTTTGAAAAGACGTAAACAAATAGAATCATCAATCCAGGAGTTAGAGGAGCACCATAGGTGGTACATCATAATATGCGCCTGGGGGTCTTCTCCGGACTTGCCTTCGAACTTGGGACAATTTCCAGGGATCTTGGTGGGAACTGGGGGCCAAAACAGATTATGAAGAATGGGATGATTTGTTAACTTCGACACATCAGGCAGTTCCAGTGTAGCAAGGAATGGAAATTTTGGATTTAAATGCATCGCAGGCCTTTAATAAAGACCGACGTTGGGGTTCCAACCAGGTTGGGAGATATTTTGAGCCCATATGTTCTGTCCCAGAGCATTTTTTCCATAGGGGTTATAATTTTGGAAATTATGCCCGTATTTCGGTTGAGGACCAGGGTACTGATTGTGAGTGAACCACTGAGTTCCAACTTGAGCAACGTATGGATTTTGTTGCGGGATGAAAGCAATACCTTGGGGTGGACCTTGTACCATCAAAGGTTGACCTTGAGGAATGAAAGGTTAGCCCTGAGGCTGCACAGGTTGTCCCTGGCATGCAGGTTTGCCTGGATAAAAAGGTTGAACAGGTTGTCCCTGAAAACCAGGTTGGCCTGAAGGAAGAAAACCAGGCTGTCCTTGAAAATCAGGTTGAATTGATGGTTGAGACAAGTCAGGTTGTCCCTGAAGACCAGGTTGACCCGACTGATTGATGGAGGGTTAGCCTTGTTGTACAAGAGATGGGCCTTGTTGAACGTAACACTGGTTCTATTGCACAAAAGGTTGTCCCTGAGGTGGATAGGTTTTCCCCTGAAGAACATAAGGCGCTCCTTGTTGAATGTAAGGTTGACAAGTAGGACCGTAGGGTTGTCCCTATTGGACCGAAGGTTGTCCCTGAGAGGGTTTTCCTTACAGACCATACGGTTGTCCTTGTTGGTATGTGAACTGATTTGGTCCAACCAGAGCTTGAGTTGTTTGAACATACAATTTACCTTGTGGAAGAGGCCCATGATAATAGACATGATTCCCATACTCATCGTAGTGTTGTTGTAGATTTATTGGAGTCGGAATCTGCTGAGAACCCTGGGGGAGATAGTTTTGATTTTGAATAGCCATCATATATTGGTCATATGACAAACCTTTCGGAATAGGATTAGAGGAGATAGGTGTACTACCAACAGGTTGATGGACTCCGGATACGTGAGGTTGTGATCCACTCACAATGGGCCCAACGGACGTCGTGGAAACATTAGGAAGTGTTCCACGAATAGTAGAAGATGGCGGAAATGATGAAATCACACTAGTGGATGGTGTGGAAGAAGCCACACAAACAGTGGGTTGGGTTGGGACATACGTGACAATCATTGAAACAATGGGAATCAAAGAAGATGGACCTGAAAAAAACGACCCTATAGAAGGAGCTGCAATACTTGATCATAACAGAATCTCATACAAAGATCAAGCACCATAAATTATCAATCCCAACGAAGGATAACCAGCTGGGAGAGATGAAGGTTGAGAGGAAGGATGAGTCATCACATAAGGAAAATTATTGGGAGGGAATTGATATTCCCCTATAGATACAAGAGT
Organism: Pinus albicaulis; assembly: GCA_034641835.2. NCBI lineage: Eukaryota > Viridiplantae > Streptophyta > Pinopsida > Pinales > Pinaceae > Pinus > Pinus albicaulis. The sequence goes on along the minus strand of CM076573.1, from coordinate 571,612,077 downwards.
CTCTTCACTACTAACAGGGCTTGAGGCATCCATGTCAGATGAAGACTTACTGCCAGGGACAAACTGGCGAGCGGTAGAGGGAAAAGCTCCAGAAAATGGTGTCACAGGCAAATCCGAACGTTGAGGGGGATCTTCTCTCAAAAATAAAAAGAATCCGGGGGCTGCCAGTTGATGTCAAACAGCCCCTCGGCAGGAGACCGAGCGCCGAGAGGTTGAACACTTAGGAGGATAGCACCCTCAAGGTTTTTTTAGTCCCAATAGACAGAGGTGTCTCAGAAGAGACTTTGGAGGGAGACTCTTCATTACGAGGTAATGAAGAGGACAAAGAAATAGGTGGTTCCGCCACAGTGACTTTTTCTAAAAAAGAAGGAGAGAAAAGAGATGGTCAAGTCGAGGCTTTAACAACAACACTAAGGAATTACTCATGAACCGGCCAAGAAAATAGCTTAACGGGTGTCTAATTGTGCGCAATTAATTTTATAACATTGAAACAAGACTCTGACTTTTCATATTTTAAGAGTCAACAAAGCAGCAATTAACCGAATGCAACTTTTATGCTACTAACACAGCCAAAGCAGAAAACAAAACTTTTATCTTGTTTTTCACTTTCCAATGAAGAAGAAACCTACTAACACAAAAGAGCACTTTTCATTTTCGGACAAGAAGGAAGAATGCAATTTTTTGTTCTTTTGTATGAGTGAGAAGCATTAATTTAATGCTACACTAAAAGAAAAAACAAACACAAGCTTTGAGCAACTTCGAACGAAATTATCAAAACACGAAGTGACCAATTCCAAGCGAATGTAAACACGCACTCAAAACTAGGCATGCATATCCTTACACAAAGTAAAGGGATTTTAAGTTGACTCAACGAGCAATGTGATATATGCTCGGGGCGATGGAGTGAAAATCAAACAGACACTGAATGAAAGCTCGACAACCCTACTTCGCATACAATCAACGAAAAAGACCAAGAAACCACACAAGAGGCTAAAAACAAAATGACCAAACTAAATCATAAACAGATCATACACTCAATGAACATGCGACCAAATGAATGATTCGAGACACCTAGAAAGCCTAGGATGGATGAGTCACACTGTTAAAATAGGAGATAACAAAAACTGAACCGAACGAGACAACTAAGTCAGTGAAAAAAAACCAGATGGATCTATCCAAGGGGAGAAAATAAATCTAAGGGACAAGACACACTGGAAACACAGTGGGGAAGCCAAAAATTCAACCCTACATGAATCGGTGCAACTTTTCAGCAGTATTCAACGTCGAAAAGGAAAAATTGCCCCTATGACAAAGACAACTCACATTGATGGGCATGACTGTCAAACAAACAGAACCTCCAAGCTAGAAAAGGAGAGACAAAGAAAAGGTTTGGCTGAGAAAATCTAGGCTTATCACTCTATGACAAGGCTAAGTGGCCAGAAGTAAACAAACAAGCCAAAAAAAAATAGAAAAATGACAAACAGCCAAAGTTGGAAAGACAATCAAAAATTCAAAATGGACCAATAAGATACAACAGGGATTGACTCATCCCCAGTGGAGTCACCAACTTGTTGTGAAGGAAAATCCCCTATGCGGAAAAAGGCGATCCCTCTAGCCCTAGGGTGGGTCTAGCAACAAGGGAACATGTTGGTTCTTAGAATCCTAGCTTATAAATGAAATGTAGATCAGGATAGATGTCTTATCTCAATCTAATGCTTTTGATGTGATGTGTTGTAGCGATCCTTCGATCCTTGTCCTTCGAGCCTCACGCTCCTTTGGTAGCGACATTTACACATGCACAAAGATCAAACAAGCACTATCAATATACAAGCATACATTCATTTATAACTATCCAACTAGTCAAGGAGAGTTAGAAATTTTGAATCATTGACACAAACAAAGGTGGAACTAGAAAACGGTCATGTCATATTAATAAATAAAGAAAGAAGTTTACAACCTGCGCCTTGACGTTGTAGACCTCCTTCGACGAGTTCAGTCGGACACGCCTCAAAGCATTCGTTCTTCAGTTCAGCTCGAAGAGGCGAAAGGTTCAAACTCTCTCTCACAACTATGGACTATTCTCTGTTATCAACTCCTGTTCTACTCTAGCTATGTCTGGCTAGCCGATTCAATGGAATGAAGAGGGATTTATAGGAGTGAAGGATGAGCTTTGGGATCCACATATGGTGGAGGGAAGGCATTATCCCTTTGGGAAGTTTCACTTTTATAGGAACTAGAAGGCCAAAGGGAGAAACTCGACCTCATCCAGTCGAACAAATATCTATGACCTCGTTTATGAAGTTGATACATCATGGAAGCTTCGTTTCCATTTTAAAAAAATTTCCAAAAGCAGCTAGGCGCGAGTGCTCTTCATAGACAGAGCAACCACGACGCGAGGCCTAGTGTTAATCTGGCCATCGACACGAGGTTATAACTACACAACCATGCCAACCCAAAAATAGATGTTTTAAAGGGTCAAATTCTGGAATAGTCAACAGAGAATGTGTTCTTAACATGTTAAGGGATACAATAAAATTCATTGTGATGTATAATAGTACATAGGGGTCACGCTGGTATTCCTCCAGTATTTAGGATGGGGAATGCAGGGATGGTGACAAAATGTTGTGTAACAATCTTCATTGTTTTGTATTTGATAAACAAACACAATGGGTTAAGTGGTTACCTCTGGCTGAATGGTGGTATGACACTTCCTTCCATACTGCAGCAAAAATGACCCCATTTATGGAACTTTATGGATATCATCCACCGTCCATCACATCATCTTTAAGAGAAAATTCTAAGGTTCAAGCAGTGGAAGATCACATCGAGCATCAACAACAAGTTCTCCAACTCTTAAAGGATAACCTAAATTTGGCACAAAATTGAATGAAACAACAGGCAGATCAACATCGCAGCGAGAGAATTTTTGATGTAGGAGACTGGGTATTTTTACGGCTACAACCATACAAACAAATGTCCCTCAAGCAAGCTAATAAATATAATAAATTATTGCCAAAGTACTATGGTCCTTACAAGGTATTGCAAAAGATTGGTACTATGGCATACACATTGGAGCTTCCTGCTTCTTCATGAGTGCATCCAGTTTTCCATGTTTCATGCTTAAAGAAGGTTATAGGTGACAAACTTCCAGTTCAAACAATATTGCCAGAACTTTATGAGGAAGGAAAAATCATATTGGAACCTGAAGCAGTCACAAAAACAAGAACATGACAGCTACGAAATCGATCAATTTCATAGTATCTCATCAAGTGGAAGAACTTACCCACTAAAGATTCTACATGGGAGAATGATAATTTTATACAGAAACATCCAAAGCTACTCAAGCGTTGAGGACAACACATTTTTGAAGGAGAGGGGCATGTTAGGTCCCTATATTACTAATGTAGTCCCTTATTGTTGTTAGTATAGCCTCGTTATTGTTATTGTTGCACCCATGTAGCCCCCATATTGTTATTATTGTATCCTTACATTATTATTGTTAGGTCGGCTAGGATTATATTGTGACCCCATGGACTCCTATATATAGAAAGAGGTTTTGTCATTTGTATCATACAAGAATTGTTCATTTATGTAATGTAAAGGAGGTTTCCCCCTCAAAGTGGCTTATTTATAAGGCGTTGATCTCTCCTTTCTTCTATTTTTGGAGTTGGTTTCATAACATAGTCCTAGTACAACATTAGCACCACCCATTGGAATGGAGAACATTGGAATATTCAATACATATTCCCCCATGGTTAGCTTGATATTATGGCACTTTCCAGAGAAATTTATAAGTCCTCCATTTGCAACCATCACTTGACACTCTAGTGTTGGGTATAGGAAGCAATTCAATTCCTTGGCTACCTTACCATGAATAAAATTATGGATACTACCTGAATCAATCATCACTATTACATTTTTCTTCTTGATATGTTCTTCTATCTCGAGAGTTTGGGGAGTGGTAATTCCTGCCAATGCATTACATGATATGGTCAGATTCATTTCTTCTTCCTATAGGGTTGGTTCCTGGTGTATATCCTCTTCATTTGAAGTTTCTTGTTCCTTTTCTTCCTCTTCTTTACAATCTATGTAAAATAATTTATTCTCGGCACACTTATGACCTTTAATGTACTTGCTATCACAATTATAGTAAAGCCCTTTTGCTATTTTTTCTTCCAATTGTTGTGTGTCAACCTTGTAGGTTGTGGAAGTCTAGGAGTAGCAACACTTCTATCTTTATAGTTGTGAGTGGTAGTCTTCCTTGTCGCCATAATTTTGCTTTCAATTTTTCTTGCTAACCTGAATGCCTTCTCCAATGAATCAGGTTTCCAAAGGGAAACCTCATGTTGGATGTTATCCTTTAAAGTCCCTATGAAGACATCAATCTTGTGGTCCTATGGAATATCCTTTACCCTTATATTCAATTTTTGGAAGTCCTCAATGTGCTCCACCATTGAGCCCTTTTGTTTGAGATTTCACAATTGGCTAAAGAAGGTGTTGCTCTTTGTATCCTCATAATGTGCTATCATTTCCTCTGTAATTGTTACACGTCATTTTTTCACCATGACATTTGATGGTCAATATGGATTTATCACCATCCATACTCATTCTTCCTTAGAATTCAAACATATATATTCCTTAACCAAGTCTTGGAAATTGGGAAAATGGCTCTTAAATACTCTTAAATATGGCCTGTGCACTTTTTGTGGTCACTTCTTGCGCATGCGCGGATATTGCTAATCTTACTTGTGGAATTTTGTGCTCTATTTCTCGTTAAAACCAACGCACCCCATTTAAAATAAAGCAAAGGTGAAAAGTAACTTCTAGAAGCATTGTTGGGCGCATATTCTTCCAACTAAAAGCCTCTAAGTCGCGCCAATTAGAGCTAAATCCCTCCAGTCATGGAACTTATTCCCTTGGATTAAGGAACCCTAATCCCTTCATTTGAGGATCAAACACCTCTATTGGTGGATCTAAAACCTCCTTAGTTTCTCCTATAAATTGAGCTGAAACTTGAGGGTTATGGGGTTCACTTATGATAATCTTATGTTGGTAATTCTAGAGTGGAAAGCTTGTTAAACCAAGGAGAAAGATTGGAAAGGTATACATGAGAATCTTTACGGCATCAAGGCTCAGTTGTTTCTTCTCAGCATTGAAGGACTTCTTCGGGACAAAAGGTAAGGTCTTCAACAAACATCTCGTTGAAAGGTAAGAGCATTATCCTCTCTTTTCTAGTTTTGATAATCTGAATGCTAATATCTTAGGGAAAGAGATATTCTTATGCATGTTTGTTTCTAGTTATTTGTTGGGATACTAGGGAGATCACTCTTGTCCGCAAGAGGGATTTATCCGAGTAACAAATTGGCGACTCCACTGGGGACCAAACCCAGAATTGACAGGCATTGAAACTTATCTCAAGCAAATTTTCTCTTTGTTTCATGCTTGTGTAAAAATGAAACAAACATATCTCAAGGACAATTTTCTCTGTTTCAAGCTTGTGTAAAAATGAAACCACTTTCAAGCATAGTTTTCCTTTGTTTCAAGCTTGGGTAAAAATGAAACCTATCTCGAGTTCATTTCGGTTATTATTTTCAAGACTCATTAAACTCATGAAAATCTCGAGCTTATTTTGTTATCTTTTCATTCTCGTAAAACACATGAAAATGTCGAGTTCTTTCCATTTTTTCTTGCTCATAAATTAAATTGAAAGTCAGCCATAAAGTAAATTTTTATCACTTTATCAGACTCGTTAAAACTTACAAAAAAACAAAACCATGGAGTTCTCTTTTAAGCTCTTTTAAGACTCTCTAAACATGAAAATATTGTCGAGCACTTGACTATTCGAACTCATTAAAATAAATGAACAGTCGTCTACTCAGTATAAGTTTATCCCTTTTCTAGACTGAACTAGACTAATTATGAAAAATGTATACGTTGACTAAGCATGGTCAATAGAATTCTCTCCTACATTATTTTATCCTTTTTCATGTTTGAGAGACTAAATTTATGAAAAAAGAACATTGTGGAGTTTACTTGTGTTTTTCTTTTGATTCCCTAAAACTGAAAAACACTGATTTAATCCTATGTTGGACTCGCTAAAATTAAACAGTATAGGACTCGTCGATCACAACGGGACCGAACCACTCCTTCTTAAGGTTCGTTAAAATTACTAATATGGACTCAACCGAAGGATGAACTTACACAACAAACAAATGTTATCCTCCTCAAGATTGAAAAAAATAAAGAGTTACTTGCCAGTAAATGTGGGGGGGAATTTGAGAAAAAGAATCCATCATTTATACTTGTTTTAGAAGCAGCATGTCACTCTTGAACACGACACTTTGTCGCACTCGTGTCTGGGTTGTGTAATCCTTTTGTCTTACAGTCAATCAAACCTGATTGAAATTCTTCAGTTGGTTTTGGGTATTATATTTAAGTCAAATGTTGCCAAGTCATTTACAGTGTCGTTATGTGTTCAAGAGAAAGTTCAACTTCAATTCATTTTTCATTGCAAATATTTATCTCTATTCACGTTGACCATCCCTGAGTTAATCCTTGCAAAATATTTCTTCAAAACTTGACATAATGGTTTCTTGTTGTAGGCCCTCTTGCGACATATCACTTCCTATCAACTTCAGCTCATTATCTAGGAAGTTGATCTATAAATTTGATCATTACCTTGAAATTTGCATGCCTTAATGGCAGGTTTCTCGCCTTCGACGACGGGTTTTCATATTGGCATTCGATTGAATGACTCTATGAGTGTTCGAATGCAAATAATTCATTCACCTTTCATATATTGTACTGAGGTACTTTGAGAGCCATTTTCATAATTGGTGGTTTCTCTCACACTTATTAACAATTCTTATCATTGATCGGTAATCAAGTGGTTTCTACCATGTTTGACTTTGAAACAATCAATCGCACGGTTAGATTCGTACTAGTTTGAGAAACATAAATCGAGACCCTGGATCTAGTTTCAACCATCCAGGTTGCGAGTTGTTATGTATTCATGTTTTAGTAGACTAATTCATAACAGATGGTTGTGTCCATAATGTGTCTACTATTGATGTAATTCTAGGTCACTTCTGTACCAACACATATAGTTAGTTTTTCTCTGAGTATGGGGATGCCTACCTCAGTGATGATTATATATTTGCATTGAATGTTTCTTACAGGTTTTCAACCGATGTCTCCGATCCAATCCTTGGTATGATAAATCACTTCACTCTCTTGAAAGATTTTCTCAAACTTTTTTCTTTAGGGGGCAATCTGTTACACATCATTTTGTCACCATGACATTTGACGGTCAATATGGATCTATCACCATCCATTCTCATGCTTCCTTAGAAGTCAAAAATTTATATTCCTTAACCAAGTCTTGGAAATTGGGAAAATAGCTCTTAAATACTCTTAAAGATAGCCTCCGCACTTTTTGCGGTCACTTCTTATGCATGCATGAATATTACTAATCTTACCTGCGGAATTTTGTGCTCTTGTTCCGATTAAAACTTGCACCACTCCATTTAAAATAAAGTAAAGGTGAAGAGTAACTTCTAGAAGCATATTTTAGTGCATACTCTTCCAACTAAAAGCCTCTAAGTTGCACCAGCTCGAGCTAAATCCCTCCAGTCACGGAACTTATCCCCTTGGATCAAGGAACCCTAATCCCTTCATTTAAGTATCACACCCCTCTATGGGTGGATTTGAAACCTCCTCAATTTCTCCTATAAATTGGGCTAAAAATTTAAGGTTAGGGGGTTCACTTATGATAATATTATGATGTTCATTCTATAGTGGAAAGCTTGTTAAACCAAGGAGAAATATTGGAAAGGCATAAGAGAGGAATTTGTACGATATCAAGGCTCAGTTGTTTCTTCTCAACAATGAATGAATTCTTTGGGACAAAAGGCAAGGTCTTCAACAAACATCTTTTTGAAAGGTAAGAGCATTATCCTCTCTTTTCTAGTTTTGATAATATGAATTCTAATAGCTTATGGAAAGAGATATTATTATGTCTATTTGTTTCTAGCTATCTGTTGGGATACTAGGGAGATTGCTCTTGTACACAAGAGGGATTTATCTGGGTAACAGTAAAAATTAACCAAGTGACAATTTGTTTATGAGAAAATCCATCGATACCATACAAATGTATTGGGTTCCAAATATAAAGTTGCAATGTGTACCTTTTGCATGTTTTTCACATTATGGGGATCAAAGTAATGCTCCATTTGTAGTATCCATGTTACAGGATCCTTGCCATAAAAATTCCTCATATCGATCTTTGTAATATGGTGGGTCTTCAATCCAACATTAGAGTCTATGAAATCACGATTAACATTTTTTTTTTCATCATGAGTTTTCTCTACTATATTTTCTCCATTAGGAATCATTTCTTGTAGCAACTTTGTCAAACCTTCCTTCAAACCTTCATGTTTGCTTTTAGATCATTCTTCATGTCTTCCATGTTGCCTTTTAGTTTTTCTTCTATACCATCAATCTTAGCTTCCATGTCATCCATCTTAGCTTCCATTCCATTCTTCAAACCATCCATATTAGCTTCCACACCTTTCTTCAAACCATCCATCTTTGCTTCCATTTCATTTTTGGTTACATTTTGCGAGAGTGAAATTTGTTGCACTTGGTCTCGTAATTTTGATATATCATCTTGCACTTCTTCCTATTCATGGGTCATAGTAGAGCTTTCTGAGGGCTTAATGGATGTGGAATTATTTTTTGGAGGCATTATAGAAATTAATATTTATATCTATGCTTCAATATGCCCTTGGAATCACTTCAAACTAAATTTTAAAACAAAAGCTATGCAATTGTTTTTTTAAATACACACTTTTTTCTTGCTTTTAGGAGCTTGATCTTGAAATGGTTGTAACTCTGTAATTTTGGATCTCCAAGATCTGAAATCTGGTCCTGTCGTAGCCCTCTGAGTCTTCTTTCCAATTCCATGGGTCAAACCTAATTTGGATATTTTAAGATAAGGTTATGCCCAATCTCCCACAATGACCTAATTATGGGATGGTTCAACAAAGCGAACTTGTACGAAGTGCCACATGTCACTGTTTTGACCTTGGGCTCTAAAATCGATACACACGAAACTACATTCCTTGCATTTTTAGTCACTTTTTACAGAATTCCAATCCGATGTCTAAAACGAAAGTTATGACGATTTTCTCTTAGTCACTTGTTTGATATGAAATTATGCAGCATGCAAAAACCCTAACTTCCGCAGAACATATCTCTGAAAATATAGTGAACCAAGATCTAAAATGTTTACAATAATTTCCTTAGGATTTCCTCTCAAATGGGTTTTTTTTTAAGCTTCTGAACCTTCGTATAAAAAACGTTATAGTGAAAATTCCAAGATGACCTATTTGCAGCATCAAAACCCTAGAATCCAAAACTCTAATACCAAGTGTTATGAAACCAACTCACAAAATAAAATAAAAGAGAGATCAATGACTTAGAAATCAACCTCTTCGAGGGGGAAACCTCCTTTATATTACATAAATAAACAATTCTTGGATGATACAAATGACAAAACCTCCTTTCTATATATAGGAGTCTAATGGGTCACAATATAATCCTTGTCGACATAACAATAAAAATGTAAGGGCACAACAATAACAATAGTGGGCTTCTATGGGGTACAATAATAACAATATGGGGACTACATGTGCACAAAAATAACAATAAGGAGGCTATATTAACAATAAAAATAAGGGGCCTATAATAATAATAACAATAACAGGATAAACTAGTATTATAGGGACCTAGCAGTTTGGAGGACCTGTCGAATGTGGTGGAGATGCTCTTCCTAACTCTAGTTGAAGATCAAGATTTCATCTAAATACACCATCGCGAATGAGTTGGTGAAGGGTCTAAAGATGTCCTCCAACAGCCTCATGAAGGTCATGGGGGCATTTGTCAACCCTAAAGGCATGACCAACCCTTCGAAAAGGCCCTCCTTGGATTTGAAGGCAATCTTCCACACATCAGAGGGTTCGATTGGTACCTGGTGATAATCGGACTTCAAGTCAATCTTGCTGAAATATTTGGCCCCCTTGAGTTGGTCCAGTAGGTCATCAATCCATGGCATCAGATACCTATTTTGGAAAATGATATTGTTTATTGCCCGTTAGTCAATACAGAGTCTCCAGGTCCTGTCCTTCTTCTGTACCAACACGATCAGGCTCCCACAAGGCGATGAACTTGTCCTAATGTGCCCTTTCTACAGTAGACCTGAATCTACGTCTTGATTTCATCGTTCTCTAGAACAAAGCATCGCACCTGAGGTCAGATCAATCGAGTGCTTGACCTGATAGTGTAGAGGTACCCCTGTGGGTGAGGTGAAGATGTCCCTGTAGTCCTCCATGACCTTGTCCATTTTTTGTTGTCGTGCGGAGGAGCCCTGTCTAGAGGTCATGGCCACAATATTATTTTGGCCCCTAAGGGAGAATCATAAGGAAAACGAATTTCTTGGTATGGGAGATGATCTCACTACATTGCTTCATAGTGATCAGAGAGATGGCGGTAGGCAGTGCTACCTCCAGTATCCTATACAACTTATTGCCCAAAGTAATAATAACAGTGTGATGCCTAGATTCATACACAACATGTCACTTCCACAAGTATGGTTGGCCTAATAATACAACACAAACTTTGAGAGGAGAAACATCACACAATACCTCATCTGTGAAGGGCTTGATGTTGTAGGGAGGCAATGTTGTTGGCTAATGCGGAGATCTCGTCTTTGGTGAAGCCACCGGATGGTGTACAACTACGGGTGTGTTGTGGTCAGTAAGCCTAGCCACTTCACAACCTTTCCTGAAATGAGGTTATTTTATCTCTCGTTGTCAAAAATGAACTACAACGGAGAACCCTTCACCCACATCTATGAGTGGAAGAGGTGCCCCCCGTCCTCTGGATCTCCAGGCTCATCCTTTTGGATCTTGGTGGTGGAAACAGTGGCATTGGGATCCGCATCAATAATATGCTTCCCTTTTTCATTCCCCTTATTGGGTTTTGACTCAAATTCAGAGCATGCATCTGATTCAGGAGCCTTAAGCTCGGCCACTAGTGACCGCTTGGTTCGACACTCACTCATGTTGTGAGTGGAGCTCTTATGGAACTCACACCACTTTCTTGTGTCTTTCTTTGTCTTCGTGGCGTTGTTCTTTGCTTGTGGCTTCGATGGGTTGAAATAGGTCGCCCTGCCTTAGCTTTGTCCTTTCTTTGGGGGTGCCTTTCCCTTGCTTTGGATTCACAAATCCAAAGTCTCATTTCTTTTGTTTAAAATTCTACTCAATATTGACATCAATCGATTGGAGGCACCGAGCGAGGAGATGTCCAGGAACTCCATTTCATTATGGATGTACTTATGAAAACAACCACAGTACTTGAGTACCAAAAGTTGCTCAGAATCCTTGATACCTGGCTTCATGCAAAGGACATGAAAACCATTTGTGAACTCTGACACGTATTGGTCCCATCCTTACCGTAGTGTGGTCCACTTTATGTATTTATCTTCATAGCTACCAACAGGGTAATATTGTTCCTTGATGGTGTCTCGAAAAGTATTCCAAGTCGGTGCGACTAAAAATAGTGAGGATTCACCCTCGTCCTTTTTCTCACAATAGGTTTACCACTAGTCTTTGACATGGGGGGTGACTTTTAGGAGTGCAAAAGTAATATTTTCTCGGTTGGAAAGTCATGAACTGAAAATATCCTTCCAACATATTTGACCATTTTTCTACGTCATTCGCATCTATCTGACCTTCAAAAATGGGAATGTCAAAGTTAACTTGTACCTTAAAAGGAGTGGCACCTCTAGAGTGGTTGTCGGATGAAGATGCGTCGCCTGTGGGTAGCCATCGAAGGATCTGGGAAAAGTTATCCATCATCGTGTTCCTCTGTCTCTTAAGGGCTTCCTCGAGTAATATTTTGGAAGGATCTCCTTCTCCCTCATCTTTATTTTCATCCGCAATGGGATGCTATCAGTGTTTGCGAGATTGATTTTGCAAAGGTTCAACCAGATCGAGCCCTAACTCCTTATACCTTGACCTTGTTGGGGACATGCACTACAAGGAAAATACCCTCTAGTGGATGTTTTTGAGGAACCCCTTATAAAAATACCCTAGACATCCATTTGTAACAAAGGTTACTAGAGGAGGTTGGTGGGTGGAGGTTTTTGCGGATGTTTTTCCTCCGGTGTGCTTATCATCCTAAACCGCACTGGTGCATTCAACTAGAGAAATCACCGGTGTGCAAAACACATTGGCACATTGGGTCACCGTGCGCTCTGTACAAACCTGCCCGGTGCATCTTATTACTGTAGCACAATAGTGCTTTACAAATATTCTGCATCGGTGCGTCCTAAAACCTCGCGCCAAAACTGAAATAGCCCGGTGTGGTCTTAAGAAACTACACTGATGCACCTATAAAAACCCACGCACTAGAACAGGGTTAAATAAAAAAAAAATTACGGCCAAAAAACCGCATTTTTCAATTTCTAGTGCTCTAGAGCTCTCAAGCACTGGTGCAACTTTTCCTTATCTGAGGCGCCCTGACATCAGTGCTCCCATTGCACGAACTGCTGTTGTGCATTTCCCATCATCTCCATTTTGAATTTTGCAAAACGGTGGGAAAATTTAGTTTTGCAAATTCTACAATGATTATGCCTCCTCGACTGCCAAATTTACAGGTATTTTCTTGTTTTTCCATAATTAAGCCTTTTAGCAGATTAGAATTGTAAATTAGCTTAAAATTAACCTTAAAAAAAAAAATCCCACGTAGTGCGCTCAAGCCGTTTGACTCGCACCGGTTCGCGGTGTTGCCTGTAAATTTACAGGTCGCACCGCCACCGGTGCTAAAGATATCCACATCGGTTCCAGGGCAGTACATAAAGGTGCACCAAGATTTTTTAAAATTTTAAAAAAGTGTGGTGCGGTCGGTTACCCGGCCCCACCGTTGACCCTATCAAATAGCGGGAATGCGATGCGTTGATGGAAATATCCACCCTAAGGCGGGTAATTTTGTCAATGCACCGCATTTAGAAATTTTGACTTAGTCAACGATGAGGCCTGGTTAAAGGCCGCACCATTGAATATGTACTGATGTCAGGACGATGGTGCGCTGACCAAACTATACGCCCCGGGGCGTATAGTTTGGTCAATGCACTGCCCTCTTGACACTGGTCCACAATCAATGGTGCAGGTTGTTATACCACTGCACCGTTGACTTTGGAACAATGTTAGGAGGGTGGTGCGCTTAAAATTTTCAGGTGCACCGCCTCCGGTGTGCTGAAAATTTTCGGGTGCACCGCCTTCGGTGCGTGACAATAAAAGACGCACTGTGACTAGTGCATGCCTGTTTTTTGTGGGGCACTGACTATTTTTTTATTTTATTTTTCAAAAAAAGTTATATATTTATATTCCTAAATACATGTCTTGTTTAATAAAAAAATTGTATTTAATATGTCAATCATTCAGAGACGTGAAAGGAGAGAAGAGAGGGAACAACATCAACAACCGGCGGACCAGTATAACATGGTTCGCATGTGGGCGGCATGAGATAGGGAGAGAGATGCGTACCCTCGCCCTATTACAACAACTAACTTGGGGCTCCTAAGGCAAGTAGACCTCCTCAAGTTCTATGAGGAGGCTACTTCCCTATAGGCCATGGTTTGTTTTTGCGACATCTTATCCGCAGGTGGAATGCCCACCTATAGGCTTTCCAGGTTGCTCCTAACCAGTGGTACGCGCCCACTAAGGAGGACATCTATTTCATTACAGGGCTATTGAGGAGAGGCGTGGATTTTCCCTCATTCCGAGAGGTTCCAGTTGGCTATGCAGTAGGGAGTCAATTGGTGTACTCCCAGAGATACATTAGCATGGATATATTGTCTCCTTCAGATTTTCAGGTCTCTAGAGGTCAGTTACGTATTGCTGGATTTGGTAGTGAGTAGGTGAGGTGTTTCTCACTTGTGATTTCGACCATTTCACACAACACCAATGACGGACAACACATTAGTTGCCCTCTTCTATATTATGTTGATTATTTAGTACAGGAGCCACGACTTGTCACGTCGTATGCCATTTTTTTGCGGCAGTTTTGTACAGCCTTAGATAGATGTCATGCTCATGCACAAGGGAGGATCAACTTCCCTTTTGCTTCAAAGCTATTTTGTTTACTTTTTGAGAGGTTTCAAAAGACGAGGCCTACTTTTGTTAGACGGCCTCGTAGGCCGATACTAGATGCATGGATGCATATGTGGGGATAGATGATGCCCAAGAGGGGTGAGACTGAGTTTTTCGTGAGGATATCACATGATGCACTGGAGTTACTAGCCAATGTTGACAAGCATCCCTTTGTTATGGTCCCCTATCCTTATGCTGGTTTGGATTGGCGAGGGTGTTCCAACATCCTCTTCACCGATGATGAGCCACCGAATGATAGAGGTAATATTACTTTTTTATTTAAATTTATTCTGACATGTTCTTTAACTTGTTTTTATTAAACTGTTTAATGAAATTGTCTAATTATTGTTGTGTACTTGTATATATTTTGCAGACATTGCGTCTTTTGATGGTGAGGACATGCCAGCGCCACCAAATGATCCAGGTGTGGATCCTGATGATGATCAGGATATGGAAGATGCCGAGGATCATGAGGCCAGTGCAGATAGACCTGTTCCTGTTGGTGCACCGGTACAACCTTTTGCTAGGCACGGTAGGCTTGATAGTAGATTGAGGATGGAGTTGGGCGACCAACTCTGTGCATTTTTTGTTGAGGCGAGAGTCATGCCCACTACTATGAGAGACATACAAGCTGATGGTAGGCTAGTACATATGTGGAGAGGCATGCCACGTGACATGTACACCCTGATGCGGTATGTCGTAGGAGCTACGACCTTAGTTACGTGGTTGAGGAGGGACCTTGCACGTTATAGGCGTGGTCGAGACGCAGCACGTGATCGAAAATATGCGAGCAGTAACACATCATCTGATGATCATGATCAGGGGAGTGATCATTGTTCACCTCGTGTCACGCCAGATGAGCAGCCTGCAACATCGACCAACAGTCATCATTGTTAGCAGGTTGGACCATCGGCCACGTCGAGTCCGCAGCCTACAACATCCAACAGTACTCATGATCATGAGCAAGCTAGACCATCAACCATGTCGAGTTATCACAATGAGCAACCGACAGTTGATCCTAGTCAGCATGAGGCACCAGTACTAGATCATCAGGCACGTGATGATCAACATGTATCTGAGCTTGTCGAGGCTGCACCATTGACTGAGTAAGCCTCGACTAGTACTGCTATTGATGATGTACCACCAGCTAATATATGACATTTATATTACAGTTGTATATTTTTGACATTATACAATTATATATATGTGTGTGTGTGTGTGTGTGTGTGGTCCATGTATTTTATATTCATGTTGCAGTTGTACTTAATTTACATGTTGGTGATCATCATGATGTGTATATTGTTAGGTCATGTTAGATATGTTCATTTAATATGCAGCTTGCAGATAGATGTGTATGTGATAGCAGTTATTTGACATGAGATGTATATTTGATGTTTGTGTTGTGATGATGTTATACAATGCTAATTGTGTTTTGTTAGATGATCATGATCACGATGATGTTAGCAAATTTGAATGTGTTTTTTAGTCGAATATGATGTTTGTACGGTGGTTACCATGATCGTGATGTTTATTAATTAATTTAATATTAAATGATCATGATATTGTAAAATTGTAATTCTAATTCTAAAATTGTATTTGTATTTGTAATTGTAATTGTATGTAAAATATTTGTAGAATTTTAATTGTAATATTTAATTTATTATGAAATGATTGTAATTGTATATATGTAAATTGTAATTATAATTCTAATTGTATGTAAAATTCTAAAATTGTAATTGTAATGATATATATGTAAATTTGTAAAATTGTAATTGTAATTGTAAATTTTATGTAAAATTCTAAAATTGTAATTGTAATTGTATGTAAAATTCTAAAATTGTAATTGTAATTGCACGTGAAATTGTAAAATTGTAATTGTAATTGTAACTGTATGTAAAATATTTGTAAAATTTTAATTGTATTACTGTGAAATGATTGTAATTGTAATTGTAATTGTATGTAAAATTCTAAAATTGTAATTGTAATTGTATATGAAATTGTAAAATTGTAATTGTAATTCTAATTCTAATTATAATTATAATTGTATGTAAAGTATTTGTAAAATTTTAATTGTATTACTGTGAAATGATTTTATTAAAAATTTTAAATTTGTAAATTTGTAAAATTTTAAATAATTGTAAAATAATAAATCTAGAATAATATGAATTTTTGTAACATAATAAAGTTTAGAAAATAATGCATATAAATTCATGTACTTTAGAATTATATCATTATTTTATTATGATCTTACATACAAAAAAAAGAACTTTATACAGTACGCCATTGTTAAGTAAGCCATTGTTTTTGAGATCAACATAATTGAAAATTATCAAGTGAAATATTTATTTTAACATTAACGCAATGCAAATTACCAATTAATTCAAAATACATATTATAATGTTTTGAAAAACCCATCTTAAAAAAGTATAAATATTGATGAAATAACACAAGTACCATATCACTCTCGGTTCTCATGATCACGCTCATTATCTTCCAGCTCGCATTGTATGATAACACTATTGTTCTCAAAAATATGTTTTGATATAGGGTCATGTCTCAATACGAACCACCAATCCCTATCCAACACATCTGGGTAAAAAAACACCTGGTTTCAGTGTTTGGGGAAAACATAGGTCTCCTTAGCTTCATCCCACATCTTTCCAGAGTTGATACATATCAGTTTACTATCGTGATCTTCCTTTACATTATTCCGATCAAAGGTGTCCCACGACTTGCACCTAAAAATAACACATTGTAAAGAAGAGAAATCCACTTCAATGATATCTTGTATCTTTTCGACGTAACCTAACGTCCCTCATACTAGGTTTTGATCACGGTGGCTAGATCGACTAGATTGATCGAACTCGACTTCCACTCCACAGTCTTGTGTGATGTGTCCAGCATCGGCATTTTTTGTGAGAAAATGGTGTCCATATGCCCACACAGATGGGAACAAATGCACTTATTATATTAAAAAATAAATAAATAAATAAATGTGTCATGTGTCTTATAATAACCCAACAGTTAAAATATGAAATATAGATGTAATTACATTTGAAAGGTGCATTATTAAGTTTCAAATGTACATATAAATTAAATAGATTATTACCGAGTTGTTGTACCCAATCCCTACATTTAGCGCATCCTCTTCAGCGAGTAGGTAACGACCGGTTGCACCGTATTTCTCTCTGACTTGGTCAGCAACCCAACTGTTGGGGCATATTGTTGGCATACTTTCTTTTAAATGATCAGGATAAGGCACTCTTCTACCATTCAACCGCCTGAATTCTTTCCCGTCACTATCCCATTTCATCCTCTTTTGTTCGTACAATGCGACCCACCGTTGTGTCGCTTCGAAATTGTAAAGAACAAATTTATTGATTGATTCGATTTCTGCATTCGCTGATGAAATCAAACCGGTGTTATATAGTACATAGAGAACAAAATATACATTATATCGAAGTTCAACATGAACATTTACTTTGTGTAAATTTGAAAATTATAAGTCGCTTACTCTTTATCAAGCGCTTTTTTCCACTCGTTTGGAGCAACTCCCCTTCTCTTTTGTCTTCATCCCTTTCATCATCCCAAATCGCTGCACCTGGTCTGTTGTTGATCTTCTTAATGTACTCACTGGCATAATAGAAAGACTCACACGATATGTACCCCTCTGTCATAGACCCCTTGAGTTTTTCCCTTTATCGAACAAAACCTTTCAATTTCTTCATGTACCTCTCTAAGAAGAACATCCAATGACAAGAAACCACCCCAAATAATTCAACCTCGTCTACTAGGTGGATTAGAAGAGGAACCTGCAAGTCCATGAAACTCGTCGACAGTTCCTTCTCAAACATACAAACAATCTCAACTATCTCTTGACGTCACCGTGGAATACTAGCCGCATGAATCTCCTTTGATGTGATCCAACATACAAATGCAGATAATTTAGATATGGCACATCCTAGGCCTTGAGGGAATTCATGTTTCACACACCCACACACAAACAAAGGATAATGACATTGCAAAGTTATAAACACGTGCAATAATATACAAAATTAGTTATGTTTTATGATCGCTGCATGGGATAAAATTTATTAATATAACAAATAATAAAATCATGCTTTTGACATTATACATACTCTTATAAGATTCAAATGGTCATGTGATTTCAACACCAACAAATGGTCATCCACGGTGAAGCAAGGCCGTAGTGAAGACCCGTATGAAGATGGCACCCTCACACCCATTATAACTTCCTTTGCCAAAGAAAGATCATCTTTTTTTAAAATCCATGGGACATCACCTTCTTTTAAATACCATGAATTAGAGGGACCGACGCCTGCCTCTGATCCTGTACTTCTAATCTTCTTGGCTAATGTTTCTTTTTAGTTTTTGAATTAATAAGATCTTGATGGATTGTAGATTTCTATGGTGTAGATTTTTAGAATCCGCAGCTCGAAGTCTCCCACGGTTCTCTATTTTTCGCCTACGTTCAAATCTCCTAACGTGCTAATGTGTCCACTTTGTTTCGATGATATGTGCCTCCATAAATAATATGAAACATTTTTAAATATATGCATGGGATCTAATAAGTGGGCAATCTTAAGATGCTCCCAATATGGGAGGTCATAAAAGATAGATTTCCTTTTCATCCCAATGGGCAATTTATCAACATAGGTGTTGAAGAAATTTGGATCATCGAACTTAGGCTCCCCATTTGAATCGAACATTATATGAACTCCTTCTCCTTCTCTCTCTCATATGCTCTAAGCCATTCAGCTGGTGTCATTATTGGAGGCCTTTGGGCTCTTTCTCGTTTACCATTGAAAGCGGATGTTGCTCTTCTGTAAGGGTGTTGTTCTGGTAGGAATATCCTGGAGCAAT
Source organism: Pinus albicaulis (assembly GCA_034641835.2). Classification (NCBI taxonomy): domain Eukaryota; kingdom Viridiplantae; phylum Streptophyta; class Pinopsida; order Pinales; family Pinaceae; genus Pinus; species Pinus albicaulis. The sequence goes on along the minus strand of CM076573.1, from coordinate 571,592,980 downwards.
CATACACTGGCTTTCGTAGGTCCTTGGACCATCTAGCTTTTAGAGAAGGTCCACAACATTTACATCCAAAATACCCTTTTGTTACAAGACCTGCGAGATTATATTTGTATACATTAATTAATATGCATGGCACATTAAATAATATCATGAAGATCAGAATCGTTGAGAATGCAACAAGATGATGAGCTTAGTGAAAAGAGTCGCCTTCACTAAGTGGGCCCGCAGGCTATTTTTGGCGCAAGTCTATTTTTAGACATGTCGATCATATTCTATGAGTTGCAGGATGCTATTTCTGGATGGTTGGTCAAGTTGGAAAAATAGATGGACCTCTATTTTTAGACATATAGGTCGAAGTCTATTTTTATACTGCCTGTCTAAAAATAGGTCAGTCAAATATTATTAACCCTTAATAATATTTAGACTCTAAACTTCAGTTTATTCTCTTACAACACTTCAGTTGGAGCTACAGATGTGGCCCATGCATCTGAAAGAAAGAATTACGCTATTCCTTGGGGTTTGGTGAGCTCATGCATGGTTGACTTCAATTAGGACTTCAGTGGCAGAAGTTTGGTGAAGTTGATGAGATAGTTGGTGGAGTTGTGTTCGATTTAACTTAGTTGAACTAGTTGTGATTAGTTTAACTAGCTAATCAAATAGTAATGAGTGGAGTGAATTAAATATTATTTAATTCACTAATTATTAACTCATTATTCAACTCAAGAACACATCAGTTCACTACAGTGCATGGACAGTTCAGTGGAGACCAGTGGAAGAGGTAGATGAAAGGGTGAGTTTGCTATTAGTTGCGACAGCAGTTGTGCATGAGATTTGCACAAGCATTGGAGGAGATTTCCCATGAGGATTGCGCAGTTGGAGCTAGTGAGATTCGAACTTGGATCTCTCATTATACCAGCCTTGATTGCGCAATAGAGGCAGGCAATTAGTGGATGAGTTTTGAACTTGTGACTTGTTCAAAACCAAGCTAGTTTGTGTGTAACTTTTGGAGACAGTACTGAGTACTTGTGAGGAGTATTGTACTGATATTGTTACATGTTTCTCTTCTATTATAATATACAAATAGCTGGGGGTTTTTAGCTATAAGCTTTCCCCATTACATATTGTGTTTATGTGCGCATGCGACTGTTTCTATTTCCGCAAATTGATGATTGATTGTAGAAGAGATTATGTGTTTCATATGAATTCGAATTAGTATGTGATCAGGATAATCTTGGTGGATAAATATTCATTATTCAGCAAATTTCTACATGGTATTAGAGCGAATTAATCATCGGGATCTATTGCAGTGATTACAATATTATTTCGGTAGACAGAGTCTGTAACGGGCCAGGTAGCCTCTAGATCCATCCTTTCTCTGAAAGGTGATATATCCAGTAAATTCCCTTACAGTCGATCTCTGTGCTAGAAATAATTTGTTCTCACAGATCCAGAAGCAGTTGAGTTTTTTGAGTTTGGAATTTGAATTTTGCAGCAGTTTGTTTTCTTGGTGCCGGAGTTGAAAATGTCTTTCAACGATTTGCGACTCAAATATGCTCTTGAAGGTAGTTCGAATTATGTTGCATGGAAAGATCGCATGGAGGCAGTATTAGAAGATAATGGACTGAAGGAGTTCGTAGATACGGATGTCCAAAAGCCCACTGATCCTGCTGAAGTCGAGGCTTGGCAAAAGAAGATGGCGAAATGTCGAAGGATTCTGTTGGAGGGCGTAAAGGATCACATTGTATCTAGCCTGCATGGAAAAGCTTCTCCATATTTAATGTGGAAAGCGCTGACAGATCTATTCCAGAGAAAGAGCGACCAAAGGAAGCTGGCGCTCAAGGATAAGCTCAGAAACATTAAGATGGAGAAAGGCGACAGTATCGCCAAATACCTCACGAAGTTCACTCAATGCAGAGATGAGCTGGGAAGTGTGGGGGTGACTGTCAAAGAAGAGGATATGGTAGACCTGGCTCTCCTTGGTCTTCCGAAAAGTTGGCATGCATATCAAGATAGTGTCAATGGTCAAGAGAAGTTTCCGGGATGGGAGCGACTTTGGGCGGATCTCATGCAAGAGGAGATAAGGAGGACTACCAGGGACGGATCTTCATCAAAGGTATCTGATGAAGAAAATTGTGCTTTGGCTGCCAAAGCAAAGAAGGGGAAGAACAAGAAAGCTTCTCAGTCTGGTGCGAAAGGCAAGAAGCAAGACATGTCCAAGGTGAAGTGTTTTCACTGTCACCATCACGGACACTATGCCACAAATTGTCCGCAGTATGAAGAAATAAGAAGGCTGTTGGATCTGCAGCGGGAGAGGCATTGGCTTCTCAATTCGAACTGGATTTTTCACTGATCGCATGCTTGGTTTCAAGTGTGGCGGGATCAGTTTGGTTCTTGGACAGTGGTGCGTCATTTCACATGACCGTAGATCGAGATCTGTTTTCAGATCTGGAGGAAAAAGATCTTGGAGTGCACATCGAGATGGGCGATGATGGTAGATATAGTGCGACTGGTATCGGTACCATTTCCTTTGAGAGGGAGTCTGGTAAACCTTTCATATTGAAGGAAGTTTTTCATGTTCCAGGATTGATGAAGAACCTGATCTCTGTGGCGATGTTGGAAGACAAGGGGTATGATGTGGTCTTCAGCGAAGGAAAAGCCTTCCTGCGCAGTAAGACTACTGGTGAGACCCGGAAGATAGGGGTTCGAGTCAAGAACCTTTATTAGTTGCAAGTAGATGGCTGTGCAGCAATGGCATGCAAGGCGGGAGAAGTGGTGAGTCGGGATGATGAGGGCGAACTGTGGCACAGGAGATTGGGCCACCTTCACCATGGAGCTTTGAATATACTGCAGCAGATTTCTACTGGGCTTCGTAAGGGCACTCTTGCGCAGTCAGATCAGTGCAAGGGGTGTACTTTAGGGAAGTATGTGAAAGCCACCTTTCACGAGAAGGATAGTCGCGCCACGACGATCCTTGAGAGAGTTCACACAGACATGTGTGGTCCTTTCTCTGTAGCTTCGACAGCAAAGCACAAGTACTATGTGATCTTTGTTGATGATTTCTCTCGGAAGTGCTGGATCTTCTTCATGCAGAAGAAGAGTGAGACATTTTCTAAGTTCTGTGAATTCAAGGCGCTGGTAGAGAAGGAATTGGGGAAGCATGTGAAGTCTCTTAGGAGCGACAATGGTGGTGAATTCATCTCGGCTGAATTCAAAGACTTTTACAAAGGTATGATTCGGAGAGAAGCTCATCGCACCCCATAACCCACAAAGCAGTATCGGGGGTGGCCGAGCGAAGCAGAACGATCGCGGGTGCCGCACGGGCGATGTTGCGTGATCGTGGCCCTGAGTTCACTAAGGGCCGAGGCATGGAATGAGAGCAAGGTATGCTAACCGTTGTCCTCACAAGATTCTTGGCATGAGTACACGGGAGGAGGCGTTTCCGCAAGAGGCCCTGGGAGTATTTCTCATTTGAGAATTTTTGGTTCACCTGTCTACATGCATGTGACGAAGGATGCCAGAAAGAAGCTGGATCCGACCGCTGAGGTTGAAATATTTGTGGGGTACACTGATACACCTCACAACTATTGGGTGTATTTGTCAGACAGTCGCAAGACTGTTGTGCGACGAGATATCAAGTTTCAGGAGGAGAAAGCCATGCAGTGTTCACTTGAGAGGGAGCTACACTTGCATGCAGATGAGGAGCTGTTAGTTCTTAAGGAGGAGCTTCCGGATGTGGATCAACCACAAGAGGAAGTTCAGGAGGTGGAAGAAACCACCCATGCAGCGCCAACCATCAGAGGGCGCAAGCGCACTACATAAGCTGAGCGACTGGCTCGAGATGCAGAGAAGGTTGTAGGACCACCTACAACACAGCGCAGGCAGAGGCAGTCACCGGATCGGTACACCGGATACATGGCTCTTATGAGTCAATGTGTCGTGACGGAGCCATCCTCTTTTGAGGAAGCTGTGGAGGAACCCGCATGGGTAGATGCCATGATCGAAGAATATGATTCGATCGTCAGAAACAGTGCATGGGAGATTGTCCCAAGACCCGAGGGGAAATCAGTGGTGGGTTCGCGATGGATCTACAAAGTGAAGCAGGCGGCTGACGGGAGTGTGGAGAAGTACAAGGCGATATTTGTCGCCCGTGGCTTCTCACAGATCGAGGGGATCGATTATGAGGAGACCTTTGCACCTCGTCGCAAAGGTACTCTTCCACACGGACGATCCTAGCTTCTCAACAAGAGATGGGATGGCACATCCATCGATGGATGTGAAGACCGTGTTCCTCGAACGAGTCATTGAGGAGGAGGTGTACACAGAGCGGCCCGAAGAAGGTTTCGAACCCTTCACGCAATGAGTCGCATTATTGCCAACTCAAGAGAGCACTGTGACGGTCAAGCAAGCACCTCATGCTTGGTACACATGGATAGACAGTTATTTCATTGGACTTGGATTCTCCAAGAGTGAGGCAGATCCCAACCTGTACCAGATTGTGGTGGAGCGGAAGTTGCTGATCATTGTACTCTATGTAGATGATCTGATTTTGACGGGTGATGAGTTGTTGATACTTTCATGCAAGGAGGATCTTGCTAAAGAGTTTGAGATGAAGGACTTGGGCCTCCTTCATTATTTCTCGGGATTGGAAATTTGGCAGCGCAGTGATGGACTGTTTGTTTCTCAGGGTAAGTATGCCCGGGAGATACTGGAGAAGTTCAACATGCATGGCTGCAAGCCTGTTGATACTCCTCTTCTTGGAGGTTGGAGGAAGGAGGATGCTCGCCCGGCGGAGGTAGTGGATGCAGCGTACATCGACGGTTAGTGGGTTGCTTATGTACGGTCAATACACGACCAAAGATATATTGCTGTTAAACGGCTTTCGCAAGCTATGGTTAAGCCTACTAAGCTCTTACGGAAGCGAAGCAAGCATGTATTGCGTTATCTTAATGGCACATCGGGATATGGTCTATGGTACAGACAGGAGGATGGAGCGAAGCTTTCCGGCTTGACTGATGCAGATTGGGCAGGGAGCCCAACGGATCGGAAGAGCACATCTGGAGGGTCGGATTAGCACAGGGAGGTATTTTCGGCATCGGGTCGACAACGGTTTCGTGGGCGGAAGCGAGAGATCCGTGGAACTTCCGGTTCGACGAGTGAGTACATGGCGGCTATGGCAGGCTGCATGCGAGGCCTATTTGGATAGAGAGAAGATCCTCGTTGGGATTGTTGGATTTGCACATTGGAGCCTCTTTTGTGATTTATTGTGATAACCAGAGTTGCATTAAACTCTCGGCTAATCCAGTATTTCATGATAGATCCAAACACATCGACATCGGGTACCATCATATCAGAGATTGTGTTCAGCGGAGAATCATGATGCTTTCATATGTTCCCACGGAGGATCAGGATGCTGACATCTTGACGAAGGCGCTCACCAGGAGCAAGTTCGAATTCCACAGAGGCAGGATAGGGGTTGAAGATAATCCATATCTTGTTGAGAGGGAGTGTTGAAAATGCAACAATATGATGGAGCTTAGTGAAATGAAGTCGCCTTCACTAAGTGGGCCCGCAGGCTATTTTTGGCGCAAAGTCTATTTTTATACTATGTCTATTTTTAGACATATGGAGCATGGTCTAGGAGTTGCAGTATGCTATTCTTGGATGATTGGTCGAGTTGGTAAAAATATATGGACCTCTATTTTTAGACATACAGGTCGAAGTCTATTTTTAGACTACCTGTCTAAAAATAGGTCAATCAAATATTATTAGCCCTTAATAATATTTGGACTCTAAACTTCAGTTTATTCTCTTACAGCACTTCAGTTGGAGCTACGGATGTGGCTCATGCATCTGACAGAAGGAATTATGCTATTCCTTGGGGTTTGGTGAGCTCATGCATGGTTGACTTCAGTTAGGACTTCAATGGCAGAGTTTGGTGGAGTTGATGAGACAGTTGGTGGAGTTGTGTTCGGTTTAACTTAGTTGAACTAGTTGTGATTAGTTTAACTAGCTAATCAACTAGTAATGAGTGGAGTGAATTAAATATTATTTAATTCACTAATCATTAACTCATAAATCAACTAAAGAACACATCAGTTAACTGCAATGCATGGACAGTTCAGTGGAGACCAGTGTTAGAGGTGGGTGAAAGGGTGAGTGTGACTATCAGTTGTGACTATACCTGTGCATGAGATTTGCATACACATTGATTGAGATTGCCAATGAGACGCAGTGCAGCTGGAGTTTAGCAGATTTTAACTTGACCTCCATTAGGACTCCACCCTTGACGTTAACAGAGGCGTGCAATTAAAGGATGAGTTTTGAAACTTTCTGTGACTTGTTCAAACCAAGCTAGTTTGTGTAACTTTTGCTCCAAAAGATTGTAGCACTTGTGATGAGGAGTATTGTACCGAGATTGTTACATGTTTCTCTTTCTATTATAATATACAAATAGTCAGTTTTCACTATAAGTTTTCCCCATTACATATTGTGTTTATGTACGCATGCGACTGTTTCTATTTCCGCAAATTGATGATTGATTGTAGAAGAGATTATGTGTTGCATATGAATTCGAATTAGTATGTGATCAGGATAATCTCGGTGGATAAATCTTCATTATTCAACAAATTTCTACAAGAACAATTACAACGAATTAAATAACTAATATGTGAAAGAATATTGTTACGTATATAAACAAATCAATAAACATGTAATTTACTAGAGAAAAATCCTAAACCTGGATAATCATGTGTCGTGTAAGCACATATGCCATACAATGTAAAACTCCTCTCTGCTGCAATGAGTCTGGATACATCGTATACATTAATCCCATCCCATAATTCCTTCAATTCATCTACCAGTGGTTGTAAGTAGACATCCGTATTATTCACTTGTCTTCTCCCAGGGACTATGAGAGCCAACATAAGATGTTCATTCTTCACAGACAACCATGGGGTGATATTGTTATTTATCACTACTACAGGCCAAACAGAATAGTTGGTGTTCTGGAGGGAATATGGGTTGACGCCATCCATGGCTATGCTGAGTCATAGAATTCGTACTTCATCCTTGAATTTTTCGGGCCATGTATCCTCTATATGATTCATGGCTATTGAATCAGTTGGGATTCGCATAACTCCCAACTCACTTCCGTGTGAGGCATGCCATCCCTGCAACATAGCTAATTCTTTGCAACGAAAGAGCCTTTGAATCCTTGGGATTATAGGCATGTGCCTCATTATCTTAAAAGGAGGACCATGTGATTTACCCTTCTTTTTTTATTTATCATACCTGTCATGCCCACTTTTCGGACATATCTCTTTGTTTGCATATTCTCCTTTATATAGAATACACTAATTTGGACATGCATGATATGATATGTACTCAACACCCAATATTTTCAACAATTTCTTTGCCTCTTCGCAGCTACCAGGCAAGACATTATCACTCGAAAGAACCTTATCTTTGAATAACCTGTAGTTGGTGATCATGGAAAATATTAATAAATGTACATTAATGCCAATATAATTATTAACGCTCATAAAATTGATCATTTGTAATGTTCATTATGTATCGATTATATTTCTCAAATTTATATAAGGGAGGAATTTATGATAACTTACCTCAAAACTTCTGAGAAACATGCATTCGACAAGCCAAACTTTTCTTTCAAGTTGTACAGCAACATCGTTGTCCCCAATTGGGTAGACTTTGACTGACCGCTGGGTCCAAAGAGAGTGGTGGTGGAAGCAAATTTAAGGCTTTCGAAAAAGGTGTCAGCGATATGAGCATCATCCCCTAGCTGATCATCGTTTTGGAATGCATCTAACAACATTTTCTCCATGGCAGTCGTATCCCTTAAGTAATCATCCATACCAACCTCTATTTGATTGCCTCCATTGCCAGCTTGTGAAGAACTACTATTGTTGTAGTCATTCCTAATTGGTGAATCTGGACGTAGCGGGAATTGAATTGGTGGTTGATTCAACCATTCTTGGTATCGTTCCTCTTCGATTTTTTCTCTTAATTAAGTCTTCTCTCAATTTGACATTGTCGTGGGGTGCTACAGAAGATGGTAGGTAGGTCGCTCATCATCACTAGAATCCTAATAATTTTAAAAAATAATACTTGAACATGATTAGTACAAAATATATGATATCAATTAGTAAGCACGTTGACAATATTGCATGATTAATGGGTTTGATGTTGAAATAATTACATTAATCAATTTACCAAACACTTATAATTATTACCATCATTGTCCCAGGATTGTGGCTAGAAGATGCAATATTGTTACAATTGGCAGGGTGAAGCCGCTGTCCATTTTCATCTACCAAATGCACCTTGCGGTATGCTGCTCTTGATAAGAGCTTCCGACTTTTTGGATCCGTTTGAACATTTTGTGCATCTGAACTCGATTCTGAATCTGCATGAACTTGCAAATTTGTATACATTATAAATTTAATTAAGCTGTGCATTATTGACATGGATAAAAGACATAAATTCAATTAGATAATGAAAATATAAATAAAATCTAAAGTAAATATTATGTCTCGAGATGGAAGGGAGAATTCCACGATGGACTGTTGGGAAATATTATGGAACGAATTGAATTTTGAAGAATTGTCCATTCAATATAATTATGATATTTTCTCCCTGCATTTGAGCAAAATCAACAATAAATTTTGGTTTACACACCTAAAAGTAATTTCGGTGCCTTAAAAATGAACTTCTTGTTATTGGTCCTAATGTACAGATAACCACACCAATGCATTTTAGTTACTGCGCACCAGTGTCGTGTTATCAACGAACACACCGGTGCGGTGATATTAAGTGACGCACCGGTGACGAATAACCACAAATAAAAAAAGCACAACTCTATTTTTTTAAGTGAAAAAAAAGCGGTAAATAGAAAAATGGGCGGCAAAATATTTTCTAAAATCTAATTTCATAAAACAATTCTTTAAATACTAAACACTTTTCATTATTTCACTATTTTTGCAAAAAATCTCAGCCAGAGATTTGCAGGAGACATACCTAGAGCAAGAGAGCACAAGAGCATTGTGGAGCAGCGAAATACGTTCGAACAGAAGTATTTAAACAATCAGAATTCCAAACCTCTAATGATTCAAACCGTGTAGCATAGAATTTCAAATGATCTCGTGATTATATTTTATTGTTTTTTTTACTTTTTCTGCAGTCGCAGTAAGTAAAAAATTTCAATTTGTTGTTCATTTAAAAAAAAAAAAACCATTTTTACCCTAAACCCTTCATTCTTTTTGTTTTTGCCCTTTCTTCTCCCCGTTTTTGTGATTTTAGAATTAGGGGTTTTCATTTTAGATTTATAGGGTTTGTATTGCTCTATATAGGCCTATGACATCCAACCCACGGGACGACTTGCATAGTCAGATCCCAATCCATGTCGGCCCTTGCGTGAATTAAAAAAACATATTTTTTTAAAATTGGTGCGCCCGACGTAACCTTGCGCACCGGTGCACTAGATTATCCCAGCGCGCCGCGCATGTACTGTTTGATAAAAAATTTAAAAACAATTATTTTTAATCCATGCGCCATATGTAAAATAGGGCACTAATGCGCTATTTCATTATGGCGCACCGCAAACGTACTGTTTCACAAAAACAATTTTTTATTGTGTAAATCGATGCACCATCTAACATATAACACATCGCACCTGGTCTCCTAGTTGACAGAGAGCACCGTACGATTATCCCTTGTTTGCGCAGGGCATTTATAAGGATAGGCCGCACCGCCCCCTCCACGACACCATATGCTACAAAAACTAACACTAGACGATTTTTATTATTTTGTGTGTGTTAATCGGTGCGGTGGTTGACATGTAACACACCGGTGCTCCTTGTTGCAATAAAGCACCGTATGGTGTTTTATATTGTTTGGGCGGTGCGTTTATAAGACCACCATACATCGACGTCGGTGCGTACACTATGAGAAGCGCACCAGTTTCTTGATATATTTTTTTAACCTGAAAAGTTGACAATTTATTTATAAAATATATTAATGAATGATATGGTACATGTTTCATATTGATAAAGAAATAACTGACAAGAAATCAAGTAATAAAAATACTGATAACACATCAAGAAAATAAAAAAAAACAAGTTCTTTGTAAATTATTTACAAAAAATATTATTTTTGAACTATATGTAAGTTTACTAATATGTATTGTTTACTGTGTATCATGCAAAGCCACAAAATGACGAAGCTCGATAAGATTATTTGTGATCTAGGACCAGAAGAGCATAAACGCTTGATGGAAAATTTGCAAAATGATGAATCAGGTGAATGAAAAAATACTATTGATCCAATATGAGTTTCTTTTTTTAATTCTCATTAATAATATACTTAAAATTATTAGATAACATGTTTCAAACGATCTATTAATTCACATATGTTTAATGTTCTATAGGGACCAACAACTCAAAAAAGGAATGTTGTTCTAAGAAAAGAAAAGAAAATAGAACATGAAAATGAAAATGAATTGCTCCTTAGCTCATCTGGAGTGGTGCTAGAGGTTAACGAAAGGGGGAAAACTTTTACAAAAGTTTGAGGGATCTAGTGCATGGGTTTTAACCCTGTATATAAATTATCTGCAAGTGAATCTTAAAAATAGAAAATAAACAATAGCGAGAGCATAAAACATAAAACAGATATACACAGAGATTTTCCCTTAGATCCCAAATCGGGACGACCAACTTGATTTTTCATTATATTCCTTTTAGTGTTACAACACATATACATACATGCCGAAGCATACATAAACTCCAATCCATTAACCCTAGATTAGAACATAATCATAGTTCCCTTGACCGGATCTACAAAATACAAGGGGTTGAAAACCATCATGCCCCAAAACCATGTGCAAACCCATGCACAAAACCATGGGCGAGTCCGCCCACCGGAAAATAAGGTCCAAATTTTTTTTCCCAGGGCGCTGCCCCTGACCTTGACAGGGGGGGCTGTCACCCCCCTTGTGACCCCCCTACTGCACTCGGCGCAACATACAGGAAATGCTTTCGCCCCCCGCGCGTGACTAGTCATGGAAAGAATATAACACATACCCAACATTCTCCCACTTGTTGTTTTCTTTCCACAGGGGGCACAGGAGATTTGAGTCATTAGCCCAGCTTTGCAACACCCATTATTTCTCTACACCAAGAGAAATTCTGAGTGCTCACAAACTTCATCAATGCATCTGCAACATTTTTCAAAGTGTCCATCTTTACCAACAACAACCTTTTAGCCTCAACCATATATCTCACAAAGTGATATTGAACATCAATGTACTTTGTCTTTGAATGATAAGAAGGGTTATTAGCCAATAAAATTTCACTTTGGCTATCACAGCCTATCCTTATAGCTTGCTGCACCAACCCCATACTTTAACACAATCTCTGCAACCAAACTGATTCCTTGCTTGCATGAGTGGTTGGCATGTATTATGCCTCTGTAGTTGAAAAAGCCACTACAGACTGTCGTTTACTCATCCAACTGACTGCACCTCCAAATAGGCTAAACACATACCCACTTGTAGATCTTCTTTGTTCCAAATCTCCAGCCCAATCTGCATCAACAAAACCACAAATGTCCAACAGTCTTTCCAATCCTGATCTTCCCTGGTAGCACAAGCCATAATCGCTAGTGCCACGCAAATATCTGAAAACCCGCTTCACTGTTGTCCAATGCTCCTTCCCTAGGTTTGACATAAACCTGCTCAATACTCCCACTGCATGTGCAATGTCTGGTCTAGTACAGACCATTACATACATCAGGCTAACCATTGCACTTGCATATGGAACACGGGACATATCCTCCTCTTCTTCTTGTGTCTTGGGACACTATTCAATAGACAACTTTATACCTACAGGAATCAAAACATTCACCAGTTTACTATCATGCATATTGAACCTCTGCAATATAGTCTCGACATACTTCCTCTGGTTTAACCAGAGCTTCCTCTTTGCTCGATCTCTCTTAATTTCCATGCCCAAAATATAGTTTGCAGCACCAAGATCCTTCATGTCGAATTTGGAGAACAGTTGGGTTTTCAAATCTTGGATAATTTCTTTGTCATTTCCAATCAACAACATATCATCCACATACAAGACCAAATAAATAACACGGTCACCAATTAATTTAAAATAAACACAGTGATCCTCCTTGCTTCTGGTGAAGCCAAGTCCCCGTATATAGGTATCAAATTTCTGATACCACATCCTTGGTGACTGTTTTAACCCATACATAGACTTCTTCAACCTGCACACCAGTTCTTTCTTACCCTTCACCATAAATCCTTCAGGTTGCTTCATGTAGATCTCCTCTTCTAGATCCCCATGAAGAAATGGTGTCTTCACATCCATCTGTTCTATCTCAAAATCAAATGCAGCAGCAACAGATAAAAGTAATCTAATAGAAGTAACTTTGGCAACAGGAGAAAAAATATCACCAAAATCAATTCCCGGCACCTGGGAATAACCTTTCGCTACCAACCGAGCTTTGTATTTCTCCATCTTGCCTTCTACATTCATCTTCTTCTTAAACACCCATTTGCTCCCAATGGGCTTCCTTCCAGCCGGCAACTCCACCAGATCCCATGCATCTTTTTTGTGCAAGGATGCCATTTCATCAACCATGGCCTCCTTCCAGAGTTTTCCATCCTCTGAATCTACTGCCTCCCTGACAGTTCTGGGTTCATCATCAGTTATAGTTAAGGCAAAACCTGAACAGAAAGCAGATGGACTATACCTTTATGGTTGCCTTCTTTCCCGAACTGATCTTCTCAAAGCTGGAGTTTGTGGCTCTTCATCTTCTGAGTCTTCTTCTGTTGTAGAGTCTGATTCATCCTCCTTTAGCTCAAACTCTATCTTCTCAGGTTCCTTTGGTATGAATTCATGTTTAACAACATCTTTCACCTCTCTAAACACCACATCTCGGCTGTACACAACCTTCCTTGTTTCTGGGTTCCAAAGCTTGTAACCCTTTAAACCATCCTTATACCCAATAAAGATGCACCTTTCAGATTTATTATCCAACTTGATCCTTTTCTCCTTTGGAACATGTACATATGCATCACATCCAAATACCCTTAGATGTGAAAGAGAGGGTTTCTTACTAGTCCATACCTCATGTGGAGTCTTATCCTCCAACGCTGATGAAGGTGATCTATTAACTAAGTAACATGCAGTCTCCACTGCCTCTGCCCAGAATTCTTGTCCTAACCCGGTACCACTGAGCACGCTTCTTGCCTTTTCCATCGGTGTTCTGTTCATTCTTTCTGCAACTCCGTTTTTCTGAGGTGTGTATGGAGTAGTCTTCTGCCGTGCTATGCCACACTTCTTACAAAACTCTTCAAATTCCTTCTTGCAGAACTCCCCACCATTATCTGTCGTCAGTGCCTTTATCTTCTTCTCTGTCTGGTTTTCCACCAGAGCCTTAAATTCTTTCGTACGTAAAGACTTGATTTTCTTCATCGAAAATTGATCCAAATGGAAAATGGCATCTACCCATGTTATCCATCCACCCATGGAATTTACTCATGATATTGTAAATGGCATCAACCCATGGTATTCATCCACCCATGATATTTATTTGCCCATGGTATTGTAAGTGACCCATGGTATGTATCCACCCATGGTATTCATCCACACATGGGATTTACCCATGGTATTGTAAGTGGTATCTACTCATGGTATTGGCCTATGGTATCTACACATGGTATTGTGACTCAAAAAAGGCTATAAATAACAAGCCTTAGTTTGTAAAAGGACAGATTGTCTGCCACAATGTAGCTTCTACAGTTGTTCTCTGTTTTAATAAAACAAGTTTCTTTGTGGTTTTATTTGCATGGTGTTCTCTCTTCTTCTTTTTTCTGGCATTCTAATTTTGCAGATCTTGTTAGATCCATTTCAACTTTTAGATCTTGGGGGCCTTCCCCCCAAGATCCGGATCAGTGGTATTAGATTCAGGTTACGCCTCCATGGGAATGAGGGTTTGAAACATATTTCAGTTTCAATGTTTTGCAGCAATCTTCAGCAAAATCCATGAATGTTTTTGGGAAGCGAGTTTTCAGATCAGATCTGAAACTTTTGGTGAAAAATTTGCAAAAAAAAAGACCAGATCTGGATTCCTTGTGAAAAAATACTCAAATTCAAAAAAAAAATCGGCCAAATTGGAGTTCGGATGAGGGAGATCTCGCTGATTCAAAATCAGCAATGTTGAAGCAATTTTTCTGACGACAATTCATGGACGGCGGCTCTCCTGTCATTTTTTGCAATTTTTAAAACAAAATTTCAGAGAAATGGAGATATATCTGAGCTCCTCTTGAAAAATCACCCAAGTTCAAAAAAAAAATCGGTCGAATCGGAGTCCGGATGTGAGAGTTATCGTTGATTTAAAATCAACTATTTTTTCAGAAATTTTGTGACGGCGTGACAGTTCCAGTGCAAATCTGAGAGTCTAGAGTCTCCAGATAGTGGTTTCAAACACATAAGATGATGCAGAATGATCATTCCATTTCCAAAAACAGGTTATAATAAATATTTTGAGTTATATTGACCGAGTTATGCTCATTTTAAATCTGGAGCAGCATTCGGAGCGGGTTCCCTTTGGAGACGTGCCCTCTCACCCCGCTTTAGTAGGCACCTGCTTCACATTCATCAGTTTCATCATAGCAGCATTCGGCTTGGGTTATTTGGAGACGTGCCCTCCCACCCCAAGCTATGTAGGCACCTGCTACTTCATCAACAATCAACATCACGGTTATGGGTCAACCGCACAAAATCTTTTTCATCGAAGTCCATTTGTTAGGCCGCACACTGTTAGTCACACAGTTGGTCACAAGCATTACAGGGTATCTCTATCCTCGGATCTTCGTTTGTCATGGTTTTGGTTCATCCACAAACTCACACTTCATCGAAGTCCATTTGCTAGGCCGCACACTGTCAATATCACAGTTGGTCACAAGCATTACAGGGTATCTCTATCCTCGGATCTTCGTTCATCATGGTTATGGGTTAACTACACAAAACCCTTCTCTTCAGTGGCTCTTCATATTCAACAAAGGCTTCTCAGGAGGGAACTTCACGCAATGGGGACCATTGCTTCTTAAGGAGGGAGGAATGATCCAAATGGAAAATGGCATCAACCCATGGTATTCATCTACCCATGTTATCCATCCACCCATGGAATTTACCGATGATACTATAAATGGCATCGACCCATGGTATTCATTCACCCATGATATTTATTCGCCCATGGTATTGTAAGTGACCCATGGTATGTATCCACCCATGGTATTCATCCACACATGGGATTTACCCATGGTATTGTAAGTGGTATCTAATCATGGTATTGGCCTATGGTATCTACACATGGTATTGTGACTCAAAAAAGGCTATAAATAACAAGCCTTAGTTTGTAAAAGGACAGATTGTCTACCACAATGTAGCTTCTACAGTTATTCTCTGTTTTAATAAAACAAGTTTCTTTGTGGTTTTATTTGCATGGTGTTCTCTTTTTTTTTCTAGCATTCTAATTTTGCAGATCTTGTTAGATCCATTTCAACTTTTAGATCTTGGGGGCCTCCCCCCCAAGATCTGGATCAATATATCTATGTATTCCTTGAGAATTCATCTATGAATGAGACATATTATACGAAATTACCTAGTGATGGAACTGACACAGGTCCAAACACATCACTGTGCACAAGCTCTAATATATTGTTCGCCCTCTTAGCACCAGAAGGAAAACTCACCTGATTCTGCTTCCCATATACACAATGTTCACAGAAATCAAAATCCAGAGAGCAATTAGACATACCTTCTACCATACCATTTCTATGTAGTATCTGAAGGCCCTTCTCTCCAATATGTCCAATCCTTTGATGCCATAACATGGTCTTTTCTCCAGAGACAGCTAGGCTTTCCACTCGACTTTTAGGAACCATAGAACTGTTACACTCATCAATAACAGTGCTACCTTGTAGCTTGTATAGAGTTCCAGTCTGAACTCCTCGCATTAATACCAGTGCTCCCCGAACCATCTTGCAGGCATCTTTCTCGAACACTGTTTTTACACCTGCATCATCCATCTTGCTTACAGAAATCAGATTTCTGGCCAATGTAGGAATATGCAGAACACCAGAAAGTGTTCTAATCCTTCCACCTTGCAGCTTCAGCTTGACCTTTCCACGTCCGACGATTCTGGCCTTCCTATCATCCCCTAGGAAGACATCACCACCATCATATTTCTCATACTCATAGAACCACTCCCTATGGGGAGTGAAGTGAAAGGATGCACCTGAGTCAATCAACCATGACTCATGATCTACATGTGTATTTGAAGAAGAAGCCAAATACACATCCCCACCTTCATCCGAGGTGGTTTTTGCCTATGCAGAAGGAGCATCATCAGATCCCTTTCCTTTCTCAGGAGCTATAGATCTGTAGTCCTTTTTGTAGTGCCCTTTCTTTCCGCATTTCCAGCACACCTTTACAAACTTTCCAGGAGACTTAGATCTCCCTCTAGATTTAGATCTCCCACTCGAAACCTTATTCTTGCTTCTGTTCTGCGACCTTCCTCATACAGATAAGGCAACTCCATTCTGACCCTCCATATTTCTCCATCTCATTTCCTCTGACAGCAAGGCCGAGACAATGTGAACAAAATTCAAGGTAGTTGTATTGCTACCTATTGTAATAACCGGACCGCCCCACGAATCTGGTAGAGAACACAATAAACTGATGCACTTATCTTCATCTGAGATTTTAATATCAACAGTTGATAGCTAGCTTACCACAGTATTGAAGGTGTTTAGATGCTCTGTCACCGAGTCTCCATCCTTCATCCTCAGGTTATACAGCTTTTTCCGCAGGAACAATTTATTCACCAGAGACTTAGATTGGTACAAAGTCCCTAGCTTGTCCCACAAGGTCTTCGCCGTAGCTTTTCTAGATACATTCAACAATACTGAATCTGAGACACCCAACCGTATTGTGCTCTTTGTCTTCCGATCCAGCTTATTTCGGTCATCATCTGACATTGCCATTGGTTTAGTACTTGGATCTACCGCGATCCAATAGTCTTTATCCACCAGAAGATCCTCCATCTTGAGGTTCCACAAATCAAAACTCTGACCATTATATTTCTCGATCTCTATATTCCCGCTGCTCCCCATCTTCTTTCACCGCAAGAGTCGATCCCGCAGATCTCCCACTGAACAAGGTCTACCTCAGGCCCGAGCAAAAAACCCCTCAGCAGCAAAGGCGTCCCCTTGAAGCCGAAGCAGCTCTGATACCAAATGTAGGTTTTAACCCTGTACACAAATTATCTGCAAGCAACTCTTAAAAACAGAAAATAAACAAAAGCGAGAGCATAAAACATAAAACAGATATACACAAAGATTTTCCCCTAGATCCCAAATCGGGACGACCAGCTTGATTTTTCATTATATTCCTTTTAGTGTTACAACACATATATATACATGCCAAAGCATACATAAACCCCAATCTATTAACCCTGGATTAGAATATAACCGTAGTTCCCTTGACCGGATCTACAAAATACTAGGGGCCGAAAACCATCATGCCCCAAAACCATGTGCAAACCCATGCACAAAACCATGGGTGGGTCCGCCCACCAGAAAATAAGGTCCAAATTTTTTTTCCTGGGGCGCTGCCCCAGACCCTGACAGGGGGGGCTGTCGCCCCCCCTGTGACCCCCCTGCACGTGACTAGTCCTGGAAAGAATATAACACATACCCAACATAATGGAACGACTGTATAGACGTTCTTTCCACTCACAATACAAAAATCAATCCAATGATTCCAAGAACCAAATTTTATCTAAACTACAAGAAGAATTTCTAGAGAATTGGTCAATGAGACATGTCAAACTTTTAATAGCAAAAACGTACAACAACAAAAAAGAAGGAACGAAAAAGTAATATTCCTTTAAATGTTTTTCTAGAACTATTTATAAATATCATTTATAAATATCACTTTTGTTATATTTATTTTTCATATATCAATATAAAAATTAAATAATTTATTGTCATGTTACATTTTCAGGAAGATTATGAAATCTCAAAAGATGAAAGAGCTGATATCAGAAATATGCCAGTAGCAATGTCACAAAAATGTGTACAAGGAGATGGTCAAAGAAATGGACAAAATTGCATCGCAAGAGGAGCCATCTCAACAACAACGTGCTTCAAATGTAATATGTGATCATTGAATTTTTCGATCATTAGGTACAATATATAAACAATTTAGTATTAAATATTAATTTTCAAGTATCTTCTTACATAAAAGAAAAGAAAATGGAACCCATTTAACACATAAAATAGGACGACAAGGAAGAAAATGGTTGATATCTAAGTTTGTGAGTAATTGTTACTTCCTTATAACAACTTAACTAGATTTCATTTTTGTATATTTTAAGTTGTTTTACAAAAATCATCATTGAATGTCTTCAAATAGGTGCTAACATACAAAGAAGAACCATTAGACAAATTGATTGACATTGGGTTAAATATGAGTTGTGAGTATATGTTGGCATATCAGAAATTAATTGTGGAATTTGTAAGCATCTATCGATCTTGTTTTACTTAGCTCCATCTATAATTAATAGAACAAAAAAATCTTTTATATTAAATATATGATTTGTTATGGGGTATACAACTTGCAGGAAACAAAGTATGGAACTGTGCCAACATATGAAATCTTGAAAGATGGCATACTACATGGTTTTGAAAGAATGTGTATAGTTCATGAGTCAATTGTTGCTATGATACGTCATTTCTTTTCGATTTACATTGATGTATATTATTTAACATTGCAATTTTCATTATTCTCATGAATGTATATACACTTATTACAATTTATTTTTATGTTTGTAGATGGAAGGTGAAGAAGAAGAAAACAATCAACACAGTAAACAAAACATTCCTGAAAATAACCCAAGTCATGGAAGTAGCTCGAGCAGTGACAACAGTTCAAGCGAAGAATGATGATCATTATGTTTGGATATCAGAGCAAGGCGTTATATTTTTTAAAATATTTGTCTGTGAAATCAGACATTTTGTTTAATGTAATAGACATAGTGTCCCAATTGGAAGACAAAGGGATACCAATAAATGTCCCATTTTGTATGACAAAGACTATCTTATATATATATATATATATATATATATATATATATAATATGTTTTAATTTATTCTATTGCGTTCTCCATTATTGCTGTGAAATGTAACACCACTGATTAAATTTATGGATGATTAAATATTATAATGAAAAGATGTGAAATCTGATGATAAGATATAACAAATTAATCCAAACATCACATTCAGATGCACTAATAAAAATTCAATTGATATGAACTCCGTTATAATATATGTGCCGTCTTTTGATGAATAATGAATTTTAAAAAATCACAATAATTATGATATGATATAACAAATTAATCCAAACATCACATTTAAATGCATTAATAAAAATTTAATTAATATGAATAATATTATAAGATGTGTCAATTTTTGATGAATAATGAATTTTAAAAAATCACAATAATTGCACTATCGCAGGCTGATGTTTCTAAAAAATACAAAATGAACACCAATGTGTGTCAATTACTGTACACTGGTGTGTTTGTATGATACAACTCATCAGTGCATTTCTACTACCTATGGGCACCGCACAAATACCAATACCAATTATAAATTTCGGTGCATTTGTGCGATAGTGCGCACCGGTGCTTTTATGTGAGACTGTGCGCCAGTGCATTTCAACGACCTATGGGCACTGCACAAATACCAATACACATTATAACAATCGGTGCATTTTTCTGATACTGCACACCGGTGCACTATATCACCTTTACTGTTCGATGCGGTTGTATACCTTTACTACCTGGTGCATGCACCTTCCACTGCCCCTGGGCGACCGTCTATATGACACGCACCGGTGCATTGAAACCTTAGTAGCACACCAACGAAAAAAACATCCATAATAAGCTCCGGTTGCCTAGGTTTTTTTAGTTGTGTTGAAATTCCATTAAAAGCTTCACCAAAACCTCCGTTACCAAAAACGAATGTTGTAGAAAATGTTTTTTTGATAATTTTGGCCAATTTTATAACACTAAAAACCTCCTTTATAACCTCCGCTAGATGATCTTTTCCTTGTAGTGATGCAAAGAAAAACCAAGAAAGAGTAGACCATTCTGATACCACTGATCCGAACTTATGCAAGAATGCAATAGAATACATATATAAACATAAACACAGAAAAGCAACAAGAATAAAACTTCATTTCATTAATATCAAAGAACTGAAATATGTTTACATATATAATGGAAATAAACTAGCTCGAGCGATGGTAGCTTATCTCTAAGAAGAGATGTGGTGACTACATGCCTCTAAACTGTGTTACAATGAGGCTCAAGGGCCTTTTTATTATTGAACAACAAGGGAAAATCCTAAACAACCAAAACCCTAACCCCAAGAGATGGAACGCCAAGAGTTTGAGGGCTCCGTTGGGGTTAGTTGGGTAGACAACTCTTGGGGTCATAACTTGGTTATATTATCTCCATTTGGCGCGTACGATACCTTGTTGGAAATATCTCTATGATTACTACAAGATTTTCCGCAACATTGAGCTTGCTGCAGACCTAAAAAAATGCCATTTAGGGGGTCAAAACTGCTCCAGAAGTTCAGAATCCGAAAAACTGCTAAAAATAGTAAATCCTGCTTTAAACAAGGAAATTGATGAAACCTGCTGGAGGTCTAGGTGGAATAAGCGGGTGACCACAAATATCCACCTGGATCACTTATCTATCATGAGAGGTCCATTGAATTGAGTGGGGCATGACCTAGTCCTTAGCAGACGAACTACTCTATGGAGTCTCATAGTTTTTTGTTCTCGTAGACAAGTTCATTGCGTCATTGTACATACAGATGCGTGATCAACCTCATTGGATATTTGGCCCGCCCATGCACCCGAGCAAAGGAGGAGCGTAGTTTGTAACCAATGGTAGTTGTTATTCGATGGGGAATGGATTGGTCAAAACGATAGGCTGTTGAGTGGAGGGTTGTTGCACATAGAAGCGATGGATCTCATCTATACGTGGGCACTCATGTGTAAGGTGGTTTCCCTGACATATTTTGCAAGGGAATTTTACTTTCCATTTCTTGTCATTTGTGCCCACACTTATGTTGGTTCGGGTTTGTTGTGTCTCTTAAGCATTCTGAGGAGGGTTCTTTTACTTGTTCTTTTATTTTACCACCAAATTCTTTGGCTGCGTGGACTGCATCATATGAACCTCAGTGGTGTGTTCAAGGACTTACCTTGTTGAAAACTAGGTGAGAAGCTAGAGCTTGAGATGTTTGGCCCTATTAAGCAACTAATGACTTATAACTTTTGTGAGTATGGAACCAATTATATTATTAACATGTGGTACTGCTTTTCACCAATAATTGGTGATATAATTCTCAATGAAATTATATATATCTATTATTTAAAATAATGCATAAATAAATCCACCTTAAAAAATCTTTAAAACTTTAAATTATAAAAATTTAATAACTTAAATTTATAACAAATATTATTAAAATGCATAAATAAATTCTTCTTTAAAACATTAAAATGATATAAATTTAATAATTCCAACCAATTTTTGATAAACTTGGACCTAATTGAAAAACATCTAATAAAAAACCAAAATTAAAATATTCAAAATACACCGTAAATTAAATTAATGGGACGACCAAAGGTAGGTGGTTACTTCCTTGGGACTACCGCCCCTATAAATGAACAAAAATACGTATATCGCATACACAAACATACACAAACACCGTAGATATATTGGCGATTGCTTCCTCGAAATTCGGCGAAAGGGGACTATATATTGGCCAGTTGCTCTCTCCATGCATCTCTTGTACCTCATATGACCGTGGTGCTCATTGTAGGGTTTGAATTTTGACAGTTGTCGCCATTTGTTATTTCCATTTGAGGGCAAGGGTTGTTTTACCAGTAGTATTTTGTTTTTGCGCAGAACAGAAGGTTTGAAGATAAGGATACTGTAATTTGGCTGAAGGCTTTCGAGCCTTCGAAGCGGTGTTGAACGCTTACAGCGGCTTGATAATTTTCCGAGACATTTGACATGTTGGTTATTATATAGGGTTTGCAGTTCGCCGGGTCTGATCCATTCGGTCGTGATTCTTTTTTATTGTTACTTGAAGCTCAGAGGGTTGATTGTCAACTTCAATACATTTTACCAATTTGAGCGTTTTGGGATTTGAAGCCTACAGGGTTTAATATTCTGTGGTCTGGTTGAGTCATTGGGTGCTTGCATCTCAAAGGGTTTGGTTTTGTAGGCCTTTTGAGCTTTCAGGTTTTGAACATTTCAGGTCTCGATAATTTCCGTTGCTGAAAGCTCCGAGTTTGAAGCTTGGGCGGAATGGGTTCCATAGCTGGCCAGCCGCAATTCCGGTACACTCAGCCACCATCGAAGGTTCTGCACCTTAGAAATTTGCCGTGGGAGTGCACGGAGGAAGAGCTGATTGAACTGGGGAAGCCGTTCGGGAAAATTGTCAACACCAAGGTCAATGTTGGATCGAATCGCAACCAGGCGTTTGTGGAATTCGTAAGTTGCGCTCTGTGAATTCTCCCGTAGCATAATTTATTTCTAAAATTTGTTTTCATGAGTCTTGCAGTTCTCTTATTTTTTTGCGGTCATGTAATCAACGGGCACAAAATCCAACATGAAATTAACCTTATATTTAGTTCCAACATAGTTGAAATCTCAACTTTTATGGGCCCCTCTGCAAAATTCCAGAACTTCTACTCATCGACAAAATTCCAAAACTTCTACAGGCCAATATTTTAAAATGTAGCATATTAAGGCGAAATCCTGAACCAGGGATAGGGCACTGTGGTTAGTGGGCTTGCATTTACGAAGTCTTCTCAAAGACAACCACCCCAAGCAATGGTAGATTATATAGAGGAACTATCGTGATCTTATCTCAGAATGACAGAGATGTTTTCATACTCTGGGGATTTGTACCTTAAAGCCGGTGTTGTAACTCAGGGAATTACACCTTAAAATCAGTTTTTGAATAGACAAGTTTTAGTATTGTTTCTCAAGGTGAATGCCTACCGTAATATGATCTTAAGGAACCTCTAAACCTCTAATTGCACGGTAGATTAAATAGAGGATCTTCGGCTCATGGATAATATATTATATTAGGATATTTCGAACTCCTCTGCACCTCTTAATTTAAATTGTGCATACAGTTGAATTCAAGAGCATTCAGATAGAATCTTCTAGGTCCCAACTGTCAAGATGGGATGCCTTTTCATATCGGCCAGGGACGATGTCTGTATTTAGACGAATCTCGACGGTTTTCCCAAAGCTGAGATCGTAGACCATATAGGGTGTTTTTGACAGTTAGTTGTTTTATGTCTGAGTTGATCACTACTTTTGCGATTATTTGTCTCATTTCTTTGAATTGGTGTCTAGTTTTAAGATTGTGTATATACACACCTTTGACCAATAATGTGATTATGTTAACTCAAACGACTTGTTTGTACATTATTGGAAAAAAATCAGATACTGTTCTTTTTTTAAATAAAATGTAGAGTATCTTTGTTTAAAAGTGAAATGTTTCATTAGTAATTTGGATTGCAATGCAACTTTGTGGAGTGTGATGTCTAAGTTGGAAACATAATTTGCATTTTGTAGGTTTTAAAGTTTATTTAGTCCATATTGTAAGAGGATTATCGTGGCTTTTGGCATTAAATAAAAATTTTCATCTGATGTTTGCTTTGATTAATTGGAAGGGCATTACTTTAATTAACATATGATAAGGTCCTAAGTTGAGCTTGTGATTTGTTGTTTTTTTAGGCGGATTTGAATCAAGCTATTTCAATGGTTTCATATTATGCTTCATCGCCAGAACAGGCTCAGGTACGGGGCAAAACTGTGTACCTACAATACTCCAATAGGCATGAAATCGTCAACAGCAAGAATTCTGGGGATGAAGCAAGCAATGTATTGCTGGTGACAATTGAGGGTGTAGAAGCTGGTGATGTCAGCATAGATGTTCTGCATTTGGTAAGTTTGTAGAGCATAATGCATTCTAGTTGATCCACTGCAGGAGAGGTACTATCAAGAATCCAATGCTATTTTTTCACATCTTGGTTAATAGCATGCTCTTATCCTTGCAAAATTAAATTTTAATAGATTGAAGTATTTTTGACATGCATATTTTTGTGACTTTCAGTTAGAAACAATGGGTTATACTTTATGTATTTGCATATGTTTGACGTAACTCTACATGGGTCAGCAGGGCCATGTCACGGACACATCTTCGATGGCAGCCTACTGCATTGGGAGAAAGCGCATGTGTGTTTGTTTCCTCCCCTTTGCTTAACACTGCCTCTTGACCCTACTCTTGCTCATAACCCTACCACCGCACACTTGTGATTGTTTTGTTGATCTCACTTATCTCTTTCCTCCTCAGCCTTAAAAACCTTTTTAGGTTCCATGCAACATGTAGATCAAGGTTTTTGAAACAAATTTGCTTTAGTCTGTGCTCACTGCAGAGAGACAGGCCCATTATTCTCAGTGTTTTTCTAAATTTTATTTGTAGATAGGTTGTAGTAACACAAAATGAGAATTTGTTTGGCGTGAGGTTTTATCTAATTGAGATTGGTTGTTCCTTCTTAAAAATATAATCATTTTTGTCATTACTACAGTGTGTTTGAAACTTTGATGCAATACATCATCTTTATTGTTTGCAAGAAGAATGCAACATATTATCTTTATTATTGGCATGAAGAATGAAACATAATTTGGATATTATTTTGCCATACAAATGTCAATGCTTGTTATTGAAATTTTAGTTTAAACAAGTAGAAAACTATGAGTTGTAACTTGAAAGTATTGTACAGTTACAAAATCTCATCCTTGCCTTTTCATACAGGTATTCTCAGCATTTGGTTTTGTACATAAAATTGCCACTTTTGAAAAAAGTGCTGGTTTTCAGGTTTGTTATCTCAATTTAGCTTTATATATTACATTCCAGCATGAAAGAGTTCTTATGGAAACTTAATATTGATACTAATTTCAACACAAACAGGCACTGGTGCAGTTTAGTGATGTAGATACAGCTTCCTCTGCAAGATCTGCTTTAGATGGAAGAAGCATTCCAAGGTAAATATATGAGGTTCCATGATACCAAAGATCAACACTATGTTTTGCAAGTAATGCTAAACTATGGTGACAAGAGTCCATGAGTTTTTTGTTTTATCATAAACATACTTAAATGGTAAAACTGTTATTTCTTGGATTGATAGGTATTTACTAGCAGATCATGTTGGACCATGTCACCTGCGAATTTCATTTTCTGCTCACACTGACCTGAATGTCAAATTTCAGAGTCATCGAAGCAGGTATATATCTTTGATGCGGTCGTTCATGTCATTCATTTATGTTATTATTGTAGTTCGTATTCTGCCTCTAGATATATTTTTTCAGTGAATGATTTGTATAATGTAGATGTTTTCCAATAACTGCTATTGTATTTTTCTGTACTATTTACACTTCTCAACTGGTCCATGTTTCTAATGTTCTATTTCTGCAGGGATTATACAAATCCAAATTTGCCTGTTGCCCCTTCTGCCATAGATGGAACTGGGCAGGTAAAATAAGTATGCTATGATAATATTTTGTGTTGATGAAGTTATATCGATGGTCTTTTTAATTTTTGGTTTCATTGCAGTTTGGCATTGGGCCTGATGGGCAAAGAAGGGAGCCAGAGAGTAATGTTCTTCTTGCATCTATTGAAAACATGCTATATGCTGTAACTGTTGATGTTTTGCATACGGTATGGTGAAAAAGTCTGTTTACAGTATGGTGAAAAAGTCTGTTTTTGTCGAGTCTCGTTCAAGTTTTGAGTTCTGTTTGCAATAAATAGTTTGTCTTTTCCTTGAAACAACAGGTATTCTCAGCATTTGGTACAGTTCAGAAAATTGCAATGTTTGAGAAGAATGCAGGATGGCAGGCTTTAGTTCAGTATGCAGGTATTCTTATAAATGAAGTCATTGAATATCTTATGCTTTAGCAGTGGAGGCTAATTGATAACCTTCTTTAAACTTTGATTCAGTTTATAATCTATTTTTGTTAAAGAGTGCACTATATTCCTAAATTTGTGCGATTTGATTTCTGTTTTATGGGTCATGATTTTTAAGTAAAAGTAGTGTTGCAAAATGTTCGGATTTCCCCTGATTGCTAAATGTTCAGATGCCAGGTTTTTCATGGTTGGTTTATGTTCGCTGAGTATTTTGGACTATCTGCTCTGATTTTTTTGATTTCTGGAGTTGATGAACCCCATTGATCTTTGCTGTTGCCTAATTTTGCAACACTATTACCTATCAATGCTGAAGTTATAGAAAATGTCAAATTCATTACTGATTAAAATGGGGATGCTAGTACTTAGATATGTTTGTATGTATTCAGATATACCAACTGCAGTAGTTGCCAAAGAGGCATTAGAAGGACATTCTATATATGATGGAGGCTATTGCAAATTACATCTCTCTTATTCACGCCACACAGACCTCAATGTTAAGGTAATTGAAATTGTCATTATTGTGAAATATAATTGTTTCATTTTTCCTGTGATTCTTAATAGTGCCATATGACCTTGTACACAGGTTAATAATGATCGGAGCAGAGACTACACACTTCCAAAAGTAGGCGTTATACAAAATCAACTGCCACTTATTGGCCAGCAGATATCTAGTCTGCCTGCTGGAGTTGGTGGACAGCCTCCATCTGCCCCATATATGTATCCAGGGAATCATTTTGTGTCTGGTGTGCATCCACCACAAGCAACTGGTATTGCTGGACCTTTATCACAAACAACGGGATCACTGATTCAAGGAACTGCACCAAATCAAATTTATGCGACCTCCCCTGCTCAGCTTGCCACATCTTTAGGCACGACTGTAGGATTTCCAGGACAAGCTCACTTGTCAGTTCCACCTTACTCTTCTGCTACATATCTCTCGGGTCCTACCCCCGTGCAGAATCCAGGACATTATACAAGCCCAATGGGTTCAGTTATGCCACCGCCAGCCAGTCAGAGTTCTTATGGTGGCACAGCTGTTTCAATGCCTGCATACAGACATCAGCCAATGCATATGCAAATGCCTGCAGGAAGAGTTCCTGCAAGTGCTTCTTCTACATACTATATATAAATATCCATGTAGTATTCCTCTGCCTCTCAGAATATGTTATTGGTATTGCAATTTAAACGCCACTACATTTTATGGGGCGTTCAGATGGCCATGACTTTTGGTATCTTTTTGTAAAATACTTTTGAATACTTATTTTCTTTGTGGTATTCCACAGTTGCATGGTTGTTACTGTCAACAGATTGTAATAGTGTCAAGCCAGAGATGAAATTATATGCCGTAGTCTTCCCAGGCAACGTTTTGGCCCGGAATTCGGCAAAGATTTCTAAAAAATCCCGCAAAGATTTTATCAGAATCATGTTTACAGTTGTTAGACTTTAGTATTTTGAGTGTCCTAAGGGTTTTTGGTAGTGCTGAATCCATTTCCACTATCAAAAATGGATTCCAAACACTCCAACTATCTGATTTTTTGAATTTTAGTTGCCCGGATTTCGGCAAAAAATCGCTGTCTGGGCTATTTCGTTGCCTGAGTAGACAAGCCAGATTTGGTGAGTTAAATGGGCATCTTGTTGATTTAATTACATTCATAGTAGATTGTCAAGGATATGTTAGAAGTGGCGGAAAAGCTCGAAATTAAGGAGTTCAAGGTTTTGTTTATAACCATGATTTAACGTAGATGAGAATTGTATCAGTGCCAATACTACCATTATATCGTAAATACTAGGAAATTTTTAGGGCATCTATCAATGCCAGTACTACCATTATATCGTAAATACTAAGAAATTTTTGTTTTTCATGCCGGAAACAATTATTTTATCTGAATGGTCATGACTTTGGAATGTTGAAAAATAATCAAGAATTAATAATTAATGTTACATTTGTTCACACAATAAAAGCAACACCTCATACGTCATCTCCAAGGGCGTTATTTTGGGTCTCAATGTGAATCTCTGAAGTCTTTTTAATTTTTTTTATGATTTTAGAGCCCAAGGTGAAAATCCTAGGTCATTAATTCTTCAATACTCTACATCAAAGCAACACCTCATACGTCATCTCCAAGGGCGTTATTTACACCTCATACGTCATCTCCAAGGGCGTTATTTTGGGTCTCAATGTGAATCTCTGAAGTCTTTTTAATTTTTTTTATGATTTTAGAGCCCAAGGTGAAAATCCTAGGTCATTAATTCTTCAATACTCTACATCAGAGAGAATTGTCGACATTTCATACCGGATCATCAGCCACATTTTTCTATAGATCCTGAATCTGTCGTTGACATCGTATTTGTAGAAACAAATTACAGAAACTGTGAAATATGTGAGGTCAACTGACGATAGGAGATAAGGTCGAGCACGACCTTGAAACCAGGATAATAGACTGGTTGGCTAAGGCAATTTAATCATGCTTGGTAAACTTAATCGTATAAAAGTTGTTCTCGAGTTCTTATTCATTCGACGAGGCGGAATTGATCCGTTGCAGGATTGGATAAGTCTCCTTGAAATTGCCATTACAGATTGTGTTACACATGTAAGCGTTAAGATTAGGCTTGAGAACATTGTTGGAATTAGTTGCTCCAATTTGTTTCTCTTAATACACGGTGAAAACAAGAAGAAATGATTCTAACACGCTGTTACAAATGATCTATGATACAAAAGTTGCACGTGATAAAAGATGGTCAATGCTTTAGTGTATGAAATTAGGTCATCTAGGTCATTTGTGCAACGACTTGTTTTGTTTGATCACCCAATATATCCCACAACCCCTTGTAGCTTAGTCAACAACGTGAATAACTCTGAGCAAGTGACTACTTGTGACAACATGAGCATGGTGAGGTGACAACTTGATCCAAGTTGACCATTGATAAACAACTTTCCACAAGTTATCAACAACTTTCCCCTATAGAAAAATGCTAGACAAGTTATCTCCAAGAAAGAAAGTTGGAATGTTGATTTGCATCAAATTCTTTATTTAAGAAAGATTGCATATCATGATCTTGCACCGCCTCTTGATTTCATTGTTGACAGTTGTAGCCCAAATACATGATCTCTTTAACAATTATTCTACCTCTAAAAGTAGCAACTTAAATCCCTCACTATTAGATGAATCAAATTAGAGAATGACCACGTCACTCACCAATGCACTTTTAACCCTAAAACCCTAAAATGATGTAATGATGGGATTGACAAGGTTTGAACCCACAACTACATTAGTGTATGAAGTTAATAGTGAAATTTACATATCATTGGATCATATTTATTTTATGGTAGGTCTACATCATATTTATTATGTGAGTGTTCGGTCGAGGGATTCATAGCCCTTATGTGGGAGGGAGACCCTGTGTGTGAGAGAGGGAGCCATTATGTGGTGGGGTGTTTATGTGGTTGAGTGATGCCTTTTATACTACATTGGTAAGGGTCAAGATTATTGTTGTTTACTTTTGGATTACAATATTGGTAAGGATTTAAATGCTATTCTCTGTCCATCTTCATGGAGGAAGAGGTAAGGATCTACTTTCCTCATCCAAGGGTCTCTTGTTTATGGATGAAGTTATAGCAAACCTTTGTCCATCTTCATGGAGGAAGAGTTAAGGATCTACTTTCCTCATCAAGGGTCCCTTGTTTAAGGATGCAGTTATAGCAAACCCTTTATAGTGGTCCCCTATTTATGGATGCAGTTATAGCAAATCCTTTATAATGGTGTGGTCTCATCCATCTAATATATATATGATGGAGAAATGAAAGGAGGTTCCTATGTTGGAGGTAATAAAGAAGATAATTCACCACCTCTTTTTATACTATGATCAAAGTGGACAATTTGTTAGTATAACGCTCTTTAGCCTTTTACGGCATTGTTTTTATTGAAAAAATATTTATATTTGATATTTTTAAATCAAAATATGCATAGTATTTCATCTTCAATCCTTGCTCAGCATTAAGGAGTGTACATTAGGTTTCTCAAACCTAGTTTACCATTATTCCTATTAATTGCAATTTCTATTGGATCAATTCAAATCCATGAATGTGTTTTAAAAAACAAGAAAAGATACATACACCTTTTGTGCCTTTCAATCGCCATTAACTTCCATTTCAATATTATAAAACAAAACAATATTCATAAGAATTTAATATAGAGAAATAACCGTAACTCAGAATTGGGTTGTTCCTACAATGAAAGAGCTTTTTTAGATATCTTATCTGCTTTAGAATTGCCCTTACGAATATGAGACATATATGCAAAATTCAATCTCTTGCTAGAGTTCTCAATCCTTGGATTCTTACTCAGAATGGGTTTGTTCCTACAATGAAAGAGTTTTTTTAGTTATCTTGTTCCTACAATGAAAGAGCTTTTTTAGTTATCTTATGTGCTTTAGAATTGTCCCTACGAATATGAGAGACATATATGCAAAATTTGAGTTTTTCTCTCTCGAGCCTTATTTAATAATAATAATAATATAATCCAATTTTAAAATCACAGCGAAACTATACACCAAATTGTTGTATGAGACTCCCTTGTTTTTGGGACAAGGGACCCAACTTTGTCCGACGATTTAACTACTAAAGTCTGTGAAGGCATACACACTCTACCCCCCTTTGGATTTGAACCTATAACCATATTAGGAGGAAACACATGCTCTTAACCATAAGGACCACTCATAATTAGCAAGATGACCAAGGATCAAAATCTCATGGGGGTGGTTGTGCTCATGCTAGGGGGAGGAGGCCCAAGCTGGGTGCTATCCCCAGGTCACTTTGACAGATTAGATGCCCCTCGGTTGCAGTTTCTCAAGCCATAAGTCAAGCTTGGAGGATCACAAATAACTTGACAAACAAAAAAACGTATACATGAAGTTCCTTGATAGGTTTTGTCAAAGAATCCTTTACTTTCCAATAGTCAATTTTATTGATTTTGACAATATCTTGACTATGCCATTTTTAGCTTCTCTTTTTTGACCATTATTCAAAGTTGGAATTTTGGTGGATATGTTAACAATAAAAATAATAAAATTGCTTTGGTGGATTTGAACATTGAATCTCATTGTTTACAAAATTCTTAATTGCCCCCTGTGGGCACACCACTGAACTTTTAAACTACCTTTTAAGATTAGCGAGTTTTCTTCAAAGGAAAAGATCATGTCTTCATTCCATACCAATAAATCTCACTCTTCGCTGATACAACATGTTTAAAGAACAACGATCTCGAGAAACAATGAAAAATACCAATTTACACTTTACAAATTTCTGTCAAGCAATTGAGACCCCAACCAAGGGTAGAAAGTTATCAAATCCAGACTTTGGTCATTAGCAAAATCAATCACTACCTTCCCTTTCTAGACATCTATATTTTGCAGTGTTTAACAACCTCCCTGTAACAAAATTCAGTGAATGGATTTCATAAGTTTGAACAAGAAACTTCCATAAAACATGGAGTTGAATCATAAAGATGGGACTGAAAACTAACGCTTGACTCATTTTGATTTTTGCATGTTTGCATCCAGGGGATGGTGCCTTTCTCATTGTGTTGGAGAGGAGAAAAAGGACAAATCTAATTTGTTGTTTAGTCTTGCTTTGCTTTGCTTGCATGTATATTGGGGTGTTTATTCAATTTCCAATTCAAAGACATATGGATCATCATCTAGCGTAGAAAAGTTAAATTGCTCCTTTAGTATGGATGAACCAGAATGTTCAGATGAACCAACAATTGCGTCACCTCTAGATTTAGGACCACCTTTTTCCCTTGGTTTAGGGGTTTTAGTCTCCTTGACCCGTTTTTCCTTATTTATTGGAGTTTGGAAACTATTATGATCAACCTTGATTCATCTTAATTTCGGATCTACCAAGCACCTAGACGGGTCAAATCTCTCTTTTAAGATGCAAACCTCCTTTACAGTGAAAAGAGATTTCCAAAGTTAAGATGGATCTACACTGGTTTAATTGTTAGCTTTTAAATAGGCCACATTAGAGAAGAATACCATGGGTTAAGAATACCATAGGAAAAAAACCATGCGATAGAGAATTCTACTTTTTATTTTATTTTTTAATTTAATTTTGTTTTATTTTGACTAAGTCAAAATGTTAAACATTACAACATCTTCCCCATTCTCGGCTCAACTAGGTTGAACATAATGCATAAGACAAACATTTTGACTACATGCATATTACTCAATACGTTATTAATAGAACGGGGCACGTTGTGAACATATCATATTTGAATTTAGCAAATTGAAAAAACCACTTTTCCTTGGATTTATTTTACCCCCCTTTGTTTTAGTTTTATTTGAAGACTTTGGCATGTCATCATCTCCCTCAGTGATAAATTTATTTGAGTGTGTTGGTGTTTTATCACCTCCCTGTGTTTCGCAAATTCCTAAATCTGATTTTTTCGAGGCCCTTTTCTCACTCACAAAATAATTTTTTCTAGTACTTTTTCCAACCACTAGTGAAGGTGAAGAGAAAAATGGTTCCACAACATGGAGAGACATGAATACTTTACATATCTAGTATAGGAGAGGACATATTGCTAGACTTAAACACCTTACCCTGCTTGGGTGTCCCAGTGACTTCACTTAGATGGAAAGCAATAACTTCACCTTCATTCCTCAACTGCTTCTATTTATTTGAATTTGATTTGTGACATTCTTTATCTGACATGGAATCAAAATCAAAACTGGTATAAGATTCATCCAACATGGACTTGGAGATCCCACTGACATATTTTTTGTTTCCATGCATGAAAACCATGGAGATCCTTGTCGATAGTAGAATAAGATGTATGGTCGCTGCTCAAGAGACCTGCCAATAGTCTAGCTTATGCCAAACATTAGTGTCTATGGTCATTGACATAAACACTGAAACATGTGACATCCACCAGAGAGAGACAAACTTGCCATTCCTCTGAATTATGCCAAACATCAGGTGATGTTTGGACAAAATTATAGTAATGTACTGAATACATTGTCCATCCAGAGTGCACAAGTGCACCATATAATTCATATTTCAAGACTCCCTACATTTTGCAATCAAAAGCTAGATTAAGAAAACAAAGGTTGCTTAAGATGTGGAAAACACTAATTTCAAATTACATGCAAATATATTTTAATGCCATAGTACCTGATTTATGTGTTCATCGTTAGTAAAATAACTTAAGTCCAAAATTTGAGGGTATGTAACATCTTTATGCACTTTGATACTAATGATCCCTGTTACCCACCACCTGTGGGTAGTATATATAGGGGATTTTTTTTTTCTCATAGATGGTCATCAACCAGTAGCTAACAGTCCCTTTCAACCACCACATAGATCGATGTGCCATTATCCCCACCACCATAGCCGACCATGTTGTTCCTCACCCACTTGCTATGATTGTATGTTTGAAGGTGGACCTCTTGACCCGGAAGGTATGGATTTTCATTGGCATAGTTGAGTAATTTTCCTTACATTTCATGGGCACTTTTGGGCATGTATTGGTGGGGGGATTCCACATAAAATGTGGTCTAGGTATGTACTCTTGTCTCCACTGCTCGATTCTATGGTTAGCCTTGTATCCTAGTCTCGTGGGATCTCCTCTACTGGACACTAGCTTTAGGGCTAGCACTACATAGGAAATCCTGATTTTGGTTGCTTGTTCCCACTTCCCTTGCACTCATTTTAATCCCATTCATATTTTCTCCCATATGGGTCCACATGTGTCCACTGAGTCCACATAGGGTTATCCACTCACTCCCATTGAGAGGATAAAAGAAAATAAAAAAAAAACATAATTTCAACATGAAATGTACCACAAAATTCAAAAGATGACCTTGACATACAAATTTAGCAAGTGGGAAAAAGCCAAACATGAGCTCTACCCCTTATCCATGGCCATCACCCTAGTTCTTATGGGCTGTAGATGATCCCCCTCCATAATTAAGGAACTCGTGATTGTCCCAACCCCTGGTGGACAATGAACTGCCCCACCTTAAGGGGCTATCCACTGCTATATATTACACAACATGCCCTCATCTCATGGAGCCCCGAGCAGTTATGAAGAAAAAGAAATCAAAGACACAAGGCATATGAGGAATGGTGGAAAACAAAAGTTGGGGTAAATCATATACGCCGATTTCCCCCCTCCTACACTCATATACCCAAGTGTGGGCTTTTCTTATTATAACTACCCTTGTACCATGACATGTGGTTTGGATGATTCCCTTGATCCCCTCTCCATTCCATTATTATATCATTTCCCACCTACCACTTGAAGGATGTACCATGGACATGTGACCGCCTTTAGAGGTTGAAACCACCTAATAAGGTCCTTGAGTAACCCCCTTTTGAGCTTAGAGACACTTGTACATGCCAAATCTCACTATGGAAGGGCATGCCACCATGAAGTTCACCATTGATTCCATGACTTGTAATATCTTTTACTTGATTATTCTAACGATTTTCTGTGTTGGAGGGCAAGGGGATGCATTGGATCTTATGCAAGATTGTAGGTGGGTCTCCATTTGGGGCTTGGTCTCCTTATATGGGTTTCTAGCTCTCCATAGGGCCACATTGGCACTTGTAGGGTGAGTTTTGAAAGCCATGGGCCTCCACCATAGCTAAGAGTACTTCATAGATTCCCAACACCACTCATTGATTGCTCATGTTCCACCTTTTGGATGAGGATGATGCACCTAGTTCACCTTGCCAACTGACTCCACACTTTCACCATACACTTGGAAGATGATCCATGATCCAGATGAGGGATCATGACATCATCATAACCCTTACAAATGATTTACAAGCATTTCTAATCCACTTGTGCCCCTCACACCCACTTCGGGGCACCACATGTATTTGCTTGGAAAACAAAGGGCCAACCCCTTGTCCACTATGTTTGAGTTCCATTCTCACAACATGACACACTCTAGACTTCATTAGGCCTCCTCAAAGGCCCAAAGACTCACTTTATTGATCATTCTACTCTTTTGAGAGGCTCATCATTGTGTTATTGAGCTATCTTGGTAGGCTTGCCACCAAAGGATGTTATTATTGTACATTATTTTATTATTTGGAGCTCAATTACACTAGATTAGACAAATCAAACTAATTAGTGATTGTATAAACACAAGTGAGGTGATTCATTTTGATCATCATCACTTGGATTGGGATTTAGTAGCTCTTAAGTATTTCCATTCCCTTTTGGAGGACAAGTTTGAATGTTATGGATGAATTTTTATGTTTGGATCTATTTCTCTTGTCTTGGAGCTTCATGATTGGCATACTACGGTGATTAGATATACTCATTTGTACATCTAAGTAATCTTTTCATGCTTATTCTTGTTATTTACTTTGTGACATGAATGCTACTGAGATTTTCGCTATACAAGTCTGAAATTTATTGTTTTTTATGCAAAATTGTGGAAATTTTGACCTTTTGTAGCGTTGCATAATTGCATGGGCCATGTATGAATGGGTGAATGTTCCTAAATATTATTTTGTTGAAATACATCTTTATAAGTAATCAATTATTTCATATCAAAGTATAAATATCTCAAGTAGCTCCTCTCATGTCCCAATGCCATGTGATGTTGCTTGAAGAGCTGCTTGATTGGGTAAATCTATTCCAAACCATAAATTATCCTTGACTCCGTCTCTCCCAAAGGACAAGGCACTAGTCCTTCCATAAGTGGTCACCTTTAACAATTTTTTTCTCTCACCTCTCATTCTCTTTCTAGGCCTAGCTTCCATAGGTCATCTAGGACGTCACTTATCTCATGTTCTAGTCATCAAAAGATTTCAATCTCTTGTCCATTATTGCGCTAGGATTTCCTCTAGAGGCCCTCCAAATTTCAAGAAATTTCGACAGTGAGATCTTGATATTTACCAAGCCCTAGCTCAAGGATAATTTCTTGCCCTAAGTTTCCCTTGGCTAGTGTCCTCATTTAGATCCTTGCATTCAACTCTCAAAAGAAAATTTGTCCTTTGATCCTCTTCTCTTTCATAATTAGGTCAAGCCCCTCCTCTGCTAGTTTACTCCATTTCCTTGACCTAATTCTGGGTCCACTTGGTATTTTGTAGTCCCGCAAAGTTACAACTCTAATTTCACAAATATCGCATAAAGGCCAATTATCCACAAGGATTTTCGTGTTTAGGAAACATCTCGAAAATATACATTCCCAAACCTTAGCCTAAATAATCCTCCTATCCTTTTTTAGAGAGCCTATCACCTTGCTTCCCAAGGAAGAAAGCCATATTTTTGAGTCTCTCTTGTGAGAAAGCCTTAGGAATCACTCCTTATCCTCATATTGATCCATCCCTCTAGTGATTCCCCTTATATCGGGTCTCCTCCCATCAGTGAAAGTCCATAAAGAGTAGAGAGACTTAACTAAGGTGACAATGGGATATCGCTCCATTGTTGCCCTTGACCTAGTAGTTGCTTTATAGGATTTCCTCTTAGGTTCCCTACTAGTTTGAGCGGTAACATTTTTGGCATCGTTGCCGAGAAAACGAGATGCATGTCTTATTTCTTGTATGACATCATTGATATATTATTATTGACAACTCCATTGGAAGAACGAAGCCCTAATTCTTCATTGAACTTCAAAATTTAATGCTTGTAGGCTGAAGCAAGCATCTATCAAGGCATTTTTATTCGCCTTGGCGACTCCGTTTCTATCCTAATATGAAAAATTATGAAAAATGGATTATTGGAGAACATGGATAATGAATTTATGCTCAAGTTTCATAGGTCAACAAAAAAATAACTCTACATGATGATGTGTGCCTATGAGAACGATCCTATTTGTCTCTTTGAATTTGCTGGACTAACCTATGCTTTTAATATCCCGACTGGCCTAATCAATGAAAAATATTATAATCAGTGGCAAAGCCCCACACAATGTAATCAATTGGATGATCAAGGTGACATTAAATAAAGTTCAAGTGTGAAGGACCATCATGAAAGTGAGGAATATACAGAAGAAGGGGATCCATCTAAATAAAATCATCATAGCCATAATGCCACAAAGGACCTTTAGGATGCATACCTAAGAATTGAGAATGTGCATGACGTAAGTGAGAACCCCATTGAAGATCATAAGGATGAACATGACGAAATGGAGGCTTACATTCAAGAAAGGGGGTTTGAAGATATGAGTATTGTAGCTTACTATGAAGATGTCATTTCTCATTTCTTGTGGATTAGTAAGGGGAAATGGGATGTGGGCAACCATCATTTTGACAGTGACCCTATTTA
This sequence comes from Pinus albicaulis, assembly GCA_034641835.2. Taxonomy (NCBI): domain Eukaryota; kingdom Viridiplantae; phylum Streptophyta; class Pinopsida; order Pinales; family Pinaceae; genus Pinus; species Pinus albicaulis. The sequence continues at coordinate 571,555,536 of CM076573.1, read as the reverse complement.
CGACACTGGCACGGAAAATGAGGTTGAAATTTATTATCCTTTTCTCCAAGTCATTAATCAAAAGGGAGGATTGTAGTTTTCCCTCACACGAAGAAGGTTTATTGGAAATGGTAGGCCCCATTTATGACACTGACAAAGGCATTATTTTCTTATACCTTTCCTAAGACCCCGATAACATAGATACATTACCCCTGAGCCTGCACCTTTCCCTTTCTCACATTAGCACTATGATTGATGATCATTTTCCCCCTCCTAGGTATGATGTTGAGGAAGATCTATCCATTAGTTGTATCCCTCCTCCCACCTAGTACCCTCAGGATTTTGAATATGATCATCATGAGCAACTTGTTTATGGTGTCTCCCCTTGTCATCAGTCTCCCTTTGCTCCCAATCATGACCCTATGGTGGTCATGAAGCATGAAATTATTGATGGGGACCATAATGGGGATGATATGCCTGAGGTTGCTATCCACCAGATGTTTATGAGCTTAATTGTTAATATCTCTATACATTTGTTGGAAGAAAGGATCCCATGGAATAGATTGCATCCCTTGGCTCCATTTTACCCTGTGATACTCCATGCATACTCACTTCATTTTCCCGCCTCCCGCCCTTGTGACCTTCAATGTTTTCATTCCTACCCCTGCCTTTGGATCTATTGCATGAGTGAGCATAAGGGAAATTCCTTTCATATTGACTAGATAATATGCTGGTTACATTGAGTTTATGATTACATTTAGTATTTTGGTGATGTAACATGCATGTTAGGGTAGGGTGCATTGCATACTCATTTTCCTCATTAGAAATAACATCATATGATATTATCATATTATATTAGCTTCATTTAGATTAAGATTGCATTTGAAATTTTATTTAAAGTTTATTTACTAGATTATTTTTATTAGTGGCCTAATACCAAGCATGGGTGATCATAAAACACCACAAAAAAACACGCTGCCCCATGTGCTTGGTCTTTGATGTGTGTAGGTAATAGGTTTGTGGTACCAAGATATTTCCGGTGTTCTCATGACCTTCCGTTTGAGTAGCTTGGTGCACCATTATGAGAGCTTATGTCCCAATTGGATCTAGATGTTACCCACCACCTATGGGTAGTTTATATAGGACACATGTTTTCTCCTAGATGGTCATCATCCGACAGCCAATAGTCCCTTGCATCCACCAGATAGATCAATGTGCCATTATCTCTGCCACCTCAACCAGACGTGTGGTCCCTCGCCCACTTGTTATGATTGTATGTTTGGTGGGCCTCCTGACCCTGAAGGTATGGATTTTCATTGGTATAGTTGAATATTTTTCCTTACTTATCATGGGAAATTTTGGGCATGGATTTGTGGGGGGATTTGACGAAAAGAGTGGGCTAGGTCTATACTCTTGTCTCCACTTCCTGATTCTATGGTTAGCCTTGTATCCTAGTCTCGTGAGCTTTATTGGCCACTAGCTTTAATGTTGACACTACATAGTAAATTTCAATTTTGGTTGTATGGTCCCGCTTCATGAAACCATATACATCACCCCCTTCCACTTATTTGAGCCCCATTAATATTTTCTCCCGTCTGGGTTCACATATAGTTAGTCTCCCCCTCCCATTTTCCACACCTTGAGTTGGGTCTGGAACGATGCCCTGAAGGTTGATGGAGCTAAAAGAAAATAAAAGAAAGCATAATTTTGCCACTCTCAACAATAAATGTACGACAAAATGCAAAAGATGGTCGGGACATACAAATTTAGCACGTGGGCAAAAGAAAAACATGAGATCTACCCCTTATCCATGGCCATCACCCTGGTTTTTATGAGGCCTAGATGATCCCCCTCCATCATTAAGGAACCCATGATTGTCCCTACTCGTGGTGGATGATGAATTTCCTCACCTTAAGGTGGTATCCACTGTTATATATTACACAACATTCTCTCATCCCTTGGATCCTCGAGAATTTATGAAGAAAAATCAATCAAAGGAAAAAGGCATATGAATAAGGGTGGAACAAAAAAGGTTGAGGTAACTCATGTACCATGATTTTCTCCCTCCTACACTAATATACCCAGACATGGGATTCCCTTATTATAGCTACCCTTGTACCATGATATGTGGTCTCGATGATTCCCTTCATCCCCTCTTTGTTCCATTACTATATCATCTGCCACCTGCCACTTGAAGGATGTACCATGGACATGCCACCCCCTTTAGAGGTTGAAACCACCTAATAAAGTCCTTGATTAACCCCCTTATTGAGCTCAGAGACACTCGTACATGCCAAAGCCCACTATGGAAAGGCATGCCACCATGAAGTGCCCCATTGATTCCATGACATGTAAGCTCTTTTAATTGATTATTCTAATGGTTTTTTGTATTGGAGGGCAAGGGAACACATTGAATCTTATGCAGGATTGCAGGTGGGTCTCCATTTGGGGCTTCGTCTCCCTATGCGGGGTCACGAGCCCTCTAGAGGAACACATTGAAACTTGTTAGGTGAGTGTTTACAACCATGGGCCTCCACCATAGTGAGAGTACTTCATGGATCCCCAACACCACTAATTGATTATTTGTGTTCCACATTTTGGATGAGGATGATACACCTGGTTCACCATGCCCAACTGGATCTACACTTGCGCCATACACTTGACAGATGATCCGGGATCAAGATGAAGTCTTATGACATCATCCTAGCCCTTACAAAAGGTTTACAAGAATTTTCGATCCACTTGGAGACCCATGAGGATGTCCTTGTGCCCCTCATACCCACTTGGGGGCACCACAAGGATTTGCTTGGAAAACAAGGGGCCAACACCTTTTCCACTATGTTTGAGGTCTATTCTCACATCGTGACATACTTTAGACTTCATTAGGCCTCCTCAAAGGCCCAAAAAATCAATTTATTGATCATTCTACCCCCTTGAGAGGCTTATCATTGTGTTATTGAGCTATCTTGGTGGGATTGCCACCAAATGGTGTTATTATTGCACATTATTTTATTATTTGGGGCTCAATTAGGCCAAATTAGACAAATCAAACTCATTAGGGATTGTATAAATACAAGTGAGGTGATTCATTTTGATCATAATTACTTGGATTGGGATTTAGTATCTCTTGAGAATTTCACATTTCCTTTTGGAGGACGAGTTTGGATGTTATTGATGAATTTTGATGTTTGGATCTATTTCTCTTGTCTTGGAGCTTAATTATTGGCATAATATGGTGATTGGATATACTCATTTATACATGCAAGTAATATTTCTATGCTTATTCCTTTTATTTACTTTTTCACATGAATGCTACTGGGATTTTTTCTATACAAGTATGAAATTTACTGCTTTCCTATGCGAAATTGTGGAAATTTTGATCTTTTGTAGCCTTGCATCATTGCATGGGCCATGTATGAATGGGTGAATGTTCCTAGATATTATTTTGTTGAAATACATTTTGATAAGTCATCAATTATTTCATATTGAAGTATAAAGATCTCAAGGAGCTTCACTCATGCCCGAATGCCATGTGAAGTTGCTTGCATACCTCCTTGATTGGGTAGAGCTCTTCCAAACCATATATTCCCCTTGAATCCATCTCTCTCAAAGGAAAAAGCAGTAGTCCTTCTCGAAAGTCTATTCTAAATCCCAATTTAAAAAAATGAAGAGGACCCAAAGTCTCGAAAACTCAAGTGATTGTAATTATTAGGATGTCTCTCAATTTCAATAGCCCCCCCTCAACTTTCTATGATGGAAGTGATCCACCTTAGCAATGACTTTGGAGTCTTCAATGCACACATGGTGACATGTTTTCCTAGCATGATCTGCAAGAGCAGAAGTGCGGGATTGACTGTGTCTAATGTATACAGCATGCTCATGAATCATCTGTCTAATAGATCGACCAATTTCCCCAATATAGGGAGTACCATAGGAACAAGGTACTAAATAAACACCTTTCATGTCCTTTGGGTAAATAGGGTCCTTGACAGACCCAAGATAATTCTTGATAGTACAGAGAGGTTTGAACAAAGAGGATACATTATTTCTCCTAAGGACATGGGAAATTCTGTCCGTGGTCCCTCGGATAAACGAGAGATTAACCTTGGAGATAGGATCCACCTGAGTAGACTTGTCCCTTAAGCCTTTAAAGGCTTTTGAAAAGGCCTTAAGACCTTGAGATCTGCTATATATATGTTTTAGTTTGAATTCATTTTAATTGAATTTGGATGTATGTGCATCAAAAATTTGATGAATATTCATCAGATAGATGGATTCATATACTTGCTTTAATTAGTAATAAGTCTTAGAACTATTTCATTGGATTACTGACTTCATTTTTTATTACAAATTCAAAGCAAGTCCAAATCCCATTTTACTTTTATTTTGGTTGAGAGATGGAATAATCCTTCTTTCAATCAAAATAGATTAGGATTTATTTTCTATTAATTAGATTATATTTTCATTCAGTTTTAATTTTTTTCATCTTAGAAGACCCCTCATACAGGGGAAAAACTTAGTTTTGGTTTGGCTGAGTCCTAGATTAGCTTAAGGATCACACTTTTCCCTGAGCTCAACAAGAGGACTGAAATGATGTCTCTTTGAAACTAATAAACACACTATAAACAAAAAATATATAGAGAGGGTAACTGGACCCAGTTTAACCGGTTGGAACCACTATTCGAAACATAAAATGAGTTGCTTTAAGTTCCCAACCAGGTGGTCTCCCTTATAATGTTGATATGGTCATTTTGGGCCATCAACATTTTTGACGCTAGAAGGACGACCATAGTAAATCATTTTCTTTGAATATTTTTTGCTTTAATATTTTATCTTATTAATATGGCTCCACTTAAAAAACCTCTTTGGAGTTTATTTATTGGACCTCATCCAACAACCACTCCAATTAAGGCAGTGAAAACTGTGTCTAAGGTAAAGTATAATGGTAAGAAATTTTCTTTTAATCATCTCCTTCAAAATATTTTAAGTTCCAATAACTTCAATATTTATGAAGAAAATATTTGCAGAATCTTCACACATACTTTGATAGGTAAAGCCAAATACTGGTGCTTATCACTTCCAGTTGACTTTGTACATAGTTGGGAAGAATTTTCAAAGGTTTTTCTTCACGTTTTTCTGGAATATGATTATGAAAAAGTGTTCGATCAATTAGAAGAATTGCGTAGGATGGAACATGAGACTTTGGATATGTTTTATATTATATTTAAATGAACTTTAATGCAATTTCGGTCCAAATATTTTCCTCCTCAATTCCAATTAATTGGATGGTTAAAACATGTAGTGTCCTTATCCTGTGATAAATATGAAGAACCAGAAAGTATGTCCTTTGTTGATGATGATTCAATTATTCAAAATGACAACAACTATTCTTCACAAATTGAAATTACAAATGCTAATCATTATGCCAGAAATTCTCCAAATTTACATAATGGTGATAAAGTAGAAATTCAACAAAATTCACAATCTATTAGAAACATGGCAACAAAAATTAAAACATCAGCAATTAAATCTACCAGAGAATGTCAGCAATGCAAAATCTACTGTTGAAATTAATTTACAATCTGTTGATAGTAAATTGGAGCAACTCAGCAACAATTTGTAGATCGATCAAATGCACGAAGAATCTGAATTGTCTATTTTGAAAAATCAATAATCATCTATGCATAGAGAAACCTTTAGGTATATATATTCAACTTTCTATTTTTTTCTCTACCATGATATCTTTAACAATAATAATTTAATTCACAATCAATCAACAGTCCCTTTGAATACATATTTAATTTTAGAAAACATAGGAGCTATCATTAATGATGAATTATTAATTTCTGATATTGGTAGAGAAAATTTAATCGATAATTCAATCAATATTCTTGAAGATTCTCTTAATTTGGTATTCAATCACTTGCTTGGTTTCGATTTATTTAACTTAAAGGAAAATAACACTAATGAAATTATTTATGATGATAACTTGGAAAATGAAAATACTCAACTTTTTTTTTTTTTTTTCCTTCAGAAATGGTTTTGTCCGACTCTCATATTCCCAATTCCTTAGGTGAATCTATTTTTGAAGATAAAGAGAATTTTAATCAAGGAATTATTCTAGTCTATTTTAATTTTCAAACAGTCAATCATCATAGTGATTTTGGTATTCAAGAGCCTATCCCAATTTTTGATTCCTACGATGATGAAATTCCCTTTTTTGATCATAAGCTTGAAATCTTCTTATTCCCACAAAAGAATGCAAAGAACGAGTTTAACTTTATAATTTCTATCGATACTTTTGGAAAATAAATATTTGCAAATGAATCCCAACCATGTTGTACTAAATTTTTTTTGTAAGCTTGGTAGTGCCTTCTTTTTTCATTAATAAAAAAAAACAAGTTACAACTAGTTTAAATATGGTTAGGTGGCCTCAACTTGCCTAGAGGGAAACCAGTGTGTTGGTCACCTAACTACATGGTATGCCATCCAAAAACAAAATAGTCTAAGTATTTATATCCAATATATATATATATATATATATATATATATATATATATATATATGTCTGAATGTCTTTGCATTTCCTAAAAAATATTCGCCTATTGGCAGGAATATAAATATACTAAAATTTAAAATCTTCCCGCATATTGTAAAGAAAAAAAAACTACACAGAGAGACCAGCTAGCAGACTATTCTTATCCATCAACATACACATACTCCACCAGAGTTGGGTCTTGAGCATTGTATTCTGGGAGCTCTAACTAAGAGAGAATGCAAGGGAGATGATTTTCAATTCGCAGAAGGCATCCATCATGCTTCTGCAGCTGAACTGGAGCTTTTGGAAGTCCTGTTTGTAGTTAGGAAAGTTCTACATTGTTGTTGCCATACCCATTGAAATCTACTCCAGGGCCTTGCCCAATATGCCTTTCAGGGACCAATACAAGAAAAGGGTCTGATTGAACTGAGTGACCCAGATCCGACACTAGAGTCCACCAATCCTCTACATCGACTTCCAACATGCTCGTCTAACATTTAAAATCCACTTCCCACTCCTCAATTAGCTTCCTGATTTCCTCGGTTGTTCTCTCATGGTATGCAGTAGCTGTATCATTTATGATGCTAGCTACATGCTTTCTTCCCCTCGATTTTCCACTAGACGAGCTGGGTTTCCCTACCGACGTGGTGCCCCTGATTTTCCTGCCACGACCCCTTGGGGTAGGGCTTCTAGTCTTGGCTGTCGTTGCCCGAGCCATGATTATAAACTTACATTTTGATGAGATGGGAGTCGATACGAACAAATTTCTCACAGGTGGTAGCCCAGGCCAAGAGCCACTCGACATCAAAATTCCGCTACCGCCCTTCCCACCTGTCATATTAGCAACAAAAAACCATAATCCCTGAAAATGGACTTGAGGGGATTCCTTCCTTATTTTCCATTGATTATGAATGTCACCACCCGACCCGAACAGAGAGCCCATCACCAATTGTATAAAACGACAAGCATCACAAAATGGAATTTGAACATAGAGCTTGCAGTAATTCCTACCATTATCCCACACCATGTTCGAAAACCACAGACGAGACACAACCAGATGCCAAGGAGGGTGAGTGAGGAGGTGAAGTCCTTGGAGCCCATTAAGGGGAAGCCCGAGAGAAATTCTTCCTTGTTGCATAAGAAGATAAAACCTCAACCCATCTTGACAGGACTCAGAGACACTAAAAGACCAAACAAACCGTCCCCAAATCCATGCCAGGTCTGGCCAAGGCTTAATAGTGCTCCCGAGATCGATTAAATAGGTAAAACATTGATCTAACCCCATTCTGGATAGGATAATACCAAACAAGACAAATACATATACAATTCTGAGAAATTTTCCTTGGTTTAACAGACAGATGAACATATGCATCACTAGGACGACATACATACCCTTAGACCCCAACAATTCCAAACCAAGCACACCCAATTCCCTTAACCATGAAATCCACAACATGGAATAAAGGGAGGAATGACATGTCACATATCAGTTTTCCAATGCTAAGAGCTGTCGAGAGCACCCCTTCACCGGCTTCCAAGACTAACCGCAACGCCTTGTACCATCCACAAACTCTTTGCTATCAAGAACCAATAAATTACCGATTTCACACGTCACATAGTTTTCCAAATGACTATGCCAGGACTTAATGCCTTTGCCACCTCCAGTGGGGGTATTTACTGCCTGCATGCATGAAGCCACCACACCTTCCTCTCTAAGCATGTGGAGGATGGTGGGATTATACTTCAAGGCACCCTTCCTTGAATTTTTATTATGGGAATGGAATCCATCTCGCACCCCGAGCGAGGGAAGCCTTGTTTTACTATTATTTGTAACACTAATGTAAATTTTAATTTGCTTCGTTTTCAGTTCCCTCAGTTTGAATTCATTTTTCTTTTGAATTTCATTTTTGAATTTTTGAGCACATTGTATTGGCATTTTGAGAATTTAAACTCTCATCACTCATCAGGCACATTATTAAGCGTATATGAAAATCAATTTCAGAATTTCAAGCATGAACATTAGCTACTTTTTATTCTAAAATTTTATTTGAGGATCATGTTTGCCCGATTTATTTTTTATTTTCAAAATAATTCTTCACAGATTGTGACACCTGAGAGTGAATCATTACATTCTGGCCATCAATGTAACACTTCTAGAAATATTTTAAATATTCATCCATTATTTATTGATCTATTTGAAAAAAATCTCGAAATTCCAGTGCTCAGGAATATTTCTGACTTTTCTAGTGTTCAACAGGCTTCAATATTTAAAAATTTATCATCCAATTCAGGCTTGATGTTTCCTCTTCCTTTGAACTTCTTCCAACCATTCACAGAAATGCATGCCAGTTTTTATGACCCTATAGGCATATGGTTGGAATAATTTCAAGGTAATAATTTTGTAAATAATTTTATTTTTCCGAACTTGTTAGATGTACATAGTAGGTTGAATTTTTCTTTTAATAACTTAGTTAAAGTTTTATTTTTTCTGATTTTCAAACTTTTCATTAGTGCATAAATAAAACTGAGAGAGTGGATTCATTGGAAGTATAAGTATACTTAGTCATATGCTCTCTCAATTAGTTAGAATATGAATATAATTGATTTTTTTTATTAGTTCATTTCTCTTTTATTTTTTAGGATAATTTGTTGATTTTTAAACAAGTAATGGGCTCAAATGTTTCCTCTGTTATCCATTTATTTTTGGTGAAAGTCACTTAGAGCGCTTTGAATCACACATGTGTGATGATTTTGATTATCCTTCATCACAAAATTTCAACCTAAGATTGAAATTTATTTTCTCAAACAAATAATGAATGGTGAAATTACAAAGAATCATTACAACTGAGCATACCAATTTTCCCAAGTTCACAAGCATTTTTATGGTCATTCTTACCACAGTTTTCTCAATTTAAATGGGAAGCAGATGAAAATTTCCAATTACTTAATATTTAGTTTAGATTGAATAAGTAGATGATGATTGAACATATGCAAAATTGAAGATATTACATGGGAGACTGTTGAGATCTATAAGGTAAATTTTTAGTGAAAAATCTTCCAGGTATGGATTAATATGTTCATCTTCATCTGTTGTCAATTTCTCTTTTCCATTAGTTTGGTTTTTTTTTTTTTTTGGCTTTATTTGCAGATATTCGTTGAATTTACTTGGATATTTGAGTTTTACAAGCAAATTTAATTAGCTTTAGAATAAAGCGAGCAATCAACCCTTTCCAGACCATTAGCATGTTTAAGGAAGTATTTTCTTTCTCATCAGAGTTTTGGAATTCTATATTGGTGCTTCTCTTCATTTTCCTTTTTTTGAAAAGTTGTGAGATGAGTCAATAATCATATTTTGCCTCTTGTTGTTGCAAATAAAATGAAACACTTTGATTCTTCTTGTTCAAAGTTGTTTTGGGTCTACAACTTCTTGCATTTTAAATGTTAAATTAAAGAACACCCATAAGCAAAGGAAAATCACACAAATAATCTTATAGTAAGTTACAAAGTGCTCCTATCCATCTTTGCCCATTCTGAATCTTATATTTGCTGAGTTGAGTTGAATCTCTGCGCTACATTCAATCATATTTTTTCCACTTTAGTCACATTTCTTCCAAGATGATTCAAGGCCTATATTTGGTAAATTTTGAAATCCTGATCTTTTGTTTTTCACATTTTGATATATTTCCTCCAGGTTTCAAAAAATTATGGTTTATCAAAATTTCGGGTTTATGTTATATCAGAAGCATTTGAAAACACATTTCAAGATTTGTCTCTCTGATATCCACATGCCTATTTTATTTCTTTGCTCATAATTCCTCGATCTCAAAATCTCGTAGAAGTCATATTGAGTTATAACTGTATCCAAGTCTGATATTATGTTTCTATCAAATATTAATTTTGGACTTCCTTCTATCATAACTCTTATTTGAAAGCTTTATGAGAAATATTTATATTGGGACTTCCGAAATTAGAAGTGAAAATCAATTAAACCGCCGAAAATGAATTCCGCCGAAAACATTTTAATGCCAAATAATTTTTTTTATCAGAATTTTATCTATCAGAGAATTGTTATCATTTCGGAAATCAATCAAATCTCTTACCTTTGGCTTTGATTTTTTGGAATCTCAGAACCTGGGTATATTAGGTTTTTATCATTAATCAATTGAATTCTTGAGATTTCCTTCTTGCTTCTTAACATCTCATAGTAGTGAGATATTGGATTATATAAATTTGTTGGCCCCTTGTCAATTCATCGATTACTATATAGTTCAATTTATCATTATATCCACATGAAGTCCTCTTTGATTAATTTGTATATATATGCTGACTTTCATGTTATCATATTGTTCGAGAGATGGAAGGTAATTTCAATGATAATTTAATCAAACCCCAAGCAATCATTCCTTTGGATGACTAAGTGACGTTTCAGGATATCCATTTTTCATGGTGTGTGCACATTTATCTTATTTGTGTGCCTTCATTGGAACTCACATGTATAGTTAGGCCACATTTTACTCTTCATGACAATCTTCCCGGCTAATGAAATACTTCATCACTTGTGGCTCATTTATGTTATTATCCTTGTCCCACTATTGGATGTTCATCTCATCATCCCGATAAATTTTCACTGTGCATATTTATTTTCTTTTCAAAGACACTCTTGAGAAGCCACTATGATGATGCAACCAACTGGTAAATAAATTTGGAATAGGTAAAAATAATGGATCATAGTTAATTCATGTTTGTATTCTCTTTTGTTTAAATGTTTGATATATCACTCCATATATAGCATGTAAAATTTCAAGACCTATCCATACACACATAAGTACTACATAGGTTGGGTGTTGGTCTTGAATTTTAAGATTTTACGAAAATCATGGAGTATATATAAAATTTGAATATAAAGAGAAAAATTCCCATTGCAATGCATAAAGAAGTACATCTTTATTTTCATTTATGACGGTCTTGATTTCTTGAGTCCGACTCCTTGAACATAAAACATCATATTTCTAGTTTTACTTATCGTTGTAATTTAGATTTAATAAATCATGATTTTGGGTAAATGATATTTCAAAGAGCACAACTTCTTCATGTTTTAATGTCAATCAAAAGAATATGTTATTTGTTGTTGGAGCAAATGATATCTCTTAGGTAAAATTAAATGAAATTCTCCAGTGGTAAGTCTCATATGCCCACTTTCATCCCTTTTCTTTTATTTACAGTTTAGTTTCAACCTTTGTTTTTAATTTTGCTGATCTTAAAATTTGTTTTGCAGGATTTCAAGAATTACTGCCTACCTCAGATTTGGCACCCATTCTCCTTTGTTTGGTTTACTTTCAAGTTTTTGGGAGAAGCAGTAAATATCCTCATCAAATCAGCTAAACTGGGGAGTCCTTGAACTTCTATTTGTTTCATAAGAATTCCTTGTATCATAAAATGGTTAAGATGCTTTTATCCAAGATTTTGCTTTGAAATAAGAAAATTTGTAGCAGGCAAAGACTTCTCATTTGGCTTAATGACCATTGTTTCCCTTATAGTTTCAAAGCCTAATTGTTCTTCACTTTGCAAGATATAATTCATTAAAATATTAAGAGGAGACAAACAAACATGTTGTCTTCTTTCACTCTTTTGTTGACACATTTGTATAATTATTCTTGTTGGGGTTTATCTTTTAATTTGGGTTTGTCTTTTAGTTTTTCCTTTCATTTTTACATGTTTGGAGTTTGCTGGTTTCTTTCCCTTCAGTTTGGATTTCTTTTTCCTTTTTGCTATTCGTTATTTTTTTATTTTGGAAAGTCCGCCAAGATTTACGTAGAAAGAATTCTTCTCACCCAATATTCAATTGCCTACATGATAAATATCTACTATGTCTATTCAATGAGTTTCATTACCATTAAAGATATATTTTTATGGAATCTTAAATCCCTCTTGCTTTAAATATTTTTTTATGGAGGAACACACATCATTTCTAAGTTGTATGGTTCACCTTTTCAAGGAAAGCACTTATCTAAGTTAGTTCAATGAATCCTTCCCACCTCTCCACTTTATAAAAACCTTTGATTTATAGTCACAGAGAAATATTTGGAACCAACATTATGGAAGTATTATATCCATTAGAATAAGTATATTTTACAATCCCACCTATTACACTCAAATGCATCATAAACTAAGCTCACAAATGTGCTTATCAAAAGGGTGATCAAAATATGAGGCATGAGAAATGCAAGTAAATCCGTCGGGGATATGGACACTCACAGACAACAGAGTTATGCATGTATCATAAAATTCAACTTCGTCGGGGTATTATTTTGGCTCGCTGGAAGTGAAGCGATGTCAGAGACCATTCATAATGATGAATATATGTTTTTATCAAAAACTATTATCTATACCTTCTTCTATTTCTCATATGAGATAATCTTAAATAATAAATATTACCCAAAGTTCAGATTCATAATTTTAGACTCAGTTTGCTTTGAGTACTTATATTTTTGAACTCATATTGCTTAATTCATTAATGCGGGACACTTGGAAATGTTTTACTGTTTTACGGTTTAATAACATTCTTCATTTATTAATTTGTGGGTAAAGTGAAGTTCATGATATTTTAATAAGAGATAATTGGTTCTTCCTGTGTGTCGTCATTGTTGAGGTGAAAAATCAACACCCTCATTTTGGACCTATTTATGTCAAATAATGGGGACCATTTCCAGAAATTTTGTCTAAATCATTTTTTAATATTTTCTTTTGGTTAAATGTCCTACAATTTTGCTAGATTTTCATTTTCTTCAGATTTCTCTTTTTATTGCTTCATTGTGTTCAATTTTCCGCTAGTTGTCCATCAGTTCTCGTTTCATCTCATTTGGTTACACAGTGTGCAAATTGCGCTTTGTTGAAGTTTGATGATTTTTACCGCCAAGGCTAAAAATGTAAAAAGTATATTATTTTAATTTTTGTAAATTAATTGTAAATATTGATTTTTAATTAATTTTTGCTAACGGTCTTACAAATTTCCGCAACCAAATTGTAGAGAAATTAAAATTATATGTTTTCGAAATCTTGGAAGTCTATTCTAAATCCCAATTTCAAAAAATAAGAGAATCCAAAGTTTCAAACAAATAATTGTAGTTTTTTTTGTAGAACTTTTAAATTACCAAATAATTATAATTTATGATGAATAAGAGCCACTCCGGTTAGGCCCTACTTCACACTACCTCCCATCTCATCACATCTCTTTCCTTTTCTCACTTCAGGACTTTTTCATCATAATACATTTAAAAATTGCTCCTCTGAAGTTCTCGTGATGCCAAATATCCCACTCCATTTTACCTTACTTCTACTTCCTTTATCTTCCATTGGAACTCCTTTTTATTTTTTAATCTCTAAACTTTCGTGTTAATATAACTTCTGATGAGTAATAATTCCCGATCCACCAAGGTTCTACGATGATTCTCTCTCCGATTACATTATCATATGGATGCCTTGACACGTTTCATGACCTCAGGGCTCTTTTAATAAACCTACGATGAATTGAATTCCTGATGACCATTAAAATTACGATATCCCTCCTTCGTCCAACTCTGGTAGGCTTGGTAATAAAAATATTCATTTATATTAAACTTCACATAAAATTTTTAACATTAAAAGTGATTCATCCCAAAGGCTCGAAGCTTTCGATACCTCAGGGCTCTTCATATTTCTTTCTCCGCTCCGATTACCTCTTTATACCTATAATTATAACAGTGATATGTGGTTTAAAGAAAAGTCTTGCTGGGTGAAACCCATGAGACCCAGGTTCAAATCCCATTGAGTATATTGTCCTGCTATGATCTCGGCTCAAGGAGTAGACTCTCCCATACTCGTTGGGGTCTCAGCGCTTGCTAAATCATAAAGAATTGGCATATATGGCTTGCAGGTTGCTGGAATATGATAATGGTGTTATAAGGCAGCCACGAGGATTGATCCTGGGACCTGCTGGAATATGCTAGTGGTGTTATAAGGCAGCCACGAGGATTGATCCTCGGACCTCTCTTAGATTAGTCTAAAGAGTTACTGATTCACCATTGTCAAAAAAAAAAATTTATCACTTACCATATGTAAAATTTCTCCCTCTTATATTAATTCGAGACTCTTATGAAATCCAAAAGTCACTTTTGTAATTATTTTTTTAAAAATATATTTTAATTCATGTATAAATTTTTTCGGTGAAAATCACATTAAAAAAGAATTTGTCGACGCATTTCGAACTAGCCAACGTGGTTCATCATCAGGACAAGATGAGACACTGATCTAAAACCCAATTTAAATAGATAAGGAAGCTCCAAATAGCCATTGTAGAATAATGGCTAGTTTGAATGGAATAATAAATTTAATATAAAACAAATTAACAGTTGAATTATTGTTGTTATTATTATTTACTTATTTTTATTTTATTTATTTGTTATTTGTTTAGTAATTAAAGGATTTTAGTATAATATTTTTATATTCTTAATTAATAATGATTTAATTATAAGATTTATGATTTTAGTAAACTTTTATCTACGATAAATAAAAAAAGGAAAAAATACAAATAAAATAAATAAATAAATAAATAAAAATAAAAATAATTAAATAAGTTAATTCATGGTCTCCCTTATGATGTTGATGTGGTCATTTTGGGCCATCAACACTAGGTAATCCCTAAGGTAGGTTGAGAATATCGCCTTTAGAAATGACTCTTGTATATGAACGTAAGCTCGATAGTACATGTGATATATTGGTATACTTGATATTTGGAAAAACATCTCACATCTTAGATATGGTGGATTTTTTTATTTCATAAAGAAGGCTAATATGGAAACTTGACACCATTAAAAGTGTGACAATAAGATTGATATTCAAGATCTCCTTATTGACCTTGGCATAGTAACGTCCTGACTTGATGATTGAATAATGTAAAAGAAGTAATGTAGTGATTATGATCCTTGAAGTATGATGATACACCTACCAGTTGCCATAATTAAATGGCACTAACCCTTGATGAAAGGTTGATGTCATGTCCATATGTGATGATGAAGTAGTTAATGCTAATATGTTATGACTATGATGGACATATAGTATGATATAGTTTTATGATCTAACAATTATGCTAATGCATGATAGTATTATAATAGACATGTTGATGTTTTGAATGACAATGAATGAAGTGGATTCCCATTTAGAGGGAGAAAATTTTCATGAGAATTTAACACCTACTATTATTTGTTGATGACTCTTGATTATTAGAGAAAGGTTCCTAGACATAAATAACCATATGATGTCATTGAAGAAGTTTTTACAAATTCTGATTTGAGCAGAGAAGGTTTCTCCTAGTCTAAGCCCCAACCGCTGGGACTAGAATATGCATATCGGTATGCTATTTTGATTTGATCATTGAAGTTAGTATATGATAGTATTTGATAACATTTGAAAGGGTTTGAAAAGATTTAGCTTATTGGTTTAATGTAGATGGGAAACATTGGAATTTTGACATGATGTTTGATAAATCATTGATATGTTTTGAATTATGGATTGATTGAATTCACAGTGATAAAAAAAACAAGGTTTAGATTTGATAACTGATGATTTGCCTTGATGACAATGCTATGTGGACATAGTGAATTTCAATGACTAATATTGGTATTCAATAGTGATTTTGTATTGGCATCATTGGAATTTGGCACATTGGTTGAAGTATACACAATTATGATTCAATAAACAATAATCTCAAAATGGATATAACTTCTATGACCTATTCTTGATGTATGCATTCACATATAGGGACATAAATGATGATCATAAGGATGAATTGATGAAGTTTGACTTGATATTATAAATAAAAATTGTTGCATTAGGGGAATTTTGAGGTCTAAAATGGGCCTCCTAAGAAAAATGTACAAAAAAAATAAATTTATAAGAACCAATAGGATTCAAGATGATGATGTCAACCATGGGGGATGATTCACCATTTTTTGAGTAAAAGGGTAAAAATATTAAAAAATAATAAAATAATAAAACTATTTTTTCAACTTATCTACCAAATTTTTAACTCAAATTTCAAACGGGAGCACTCGTTGGATGCAAAATTTAATTCCTCATCCAAGGAGTACCCATGTTGCATACTTTCGATGGACCCTGCTACACGAAAAATGATAAATACATAAAAAATGTGATTACAATCATGTTTTTCATATATTTCTCATTTTTCATGTAGCAGGACCCATCAAAAGTATGCAACATGGGTACTCCTTGGCTGAGGAATTAAATTTTGAATCCAACGAGTACTCTCGCTCGAAATTTGAGTAAACAATTTGGGAGATAAGTTGAAAATACGAGTTGAAAAAGTAGTTTTTTCTTTTTTCCCTCCAAAATTTGATGATGTAATCAAATATTATTTTATTATTTCCACTATATTTTATAATTTCCTTAGGAGGCCCATTTTAGACCTCAAAATTCCCCTAATGTCAGGTCAAATAGATAAGGTTGTAACCTGGTACTTGGATGTGAGCTCTACTTGGGGGCTTGGATTGAAAAGTTTAATAGTGACATTCACATAAATTTTATGGCTTTGATATTAGTTTTGATATGACATTTAATGCTTGATAAAAATACTTAGTTGATTTGATTGCACAATATTAATTTTTTTGAGGTTGAGCATATTGGTTTGGTCAGTATTATGATTGTGAAAAGCATTGTATGGTTTTAAGAAAGCTTACCGAGTCTGACATGTCTGCATTGACAGTTACCTAGTGAAGCTTGGAAGATGTATCGATTCAAACCTATACTTCAAAAGTGGTACGATGTATTCCTTTGATTTTGGTTTCATATGCTGACGATCTATTATTGGTAGGTAACGAGCCTCTAATCATCAAAGTAAGAGGGAGTTGGTCTTATGAAGTTTGAAATGAAAAAAATTTCATGATGAAGTTTGGAAAATGAAACTATATTGTGAAAGGTATTGAAGAAATTTTGGAAAGTGGGAATGTAAATCCTTAGACAACTCGACATAATTAAATTTCAAGAAGTTATGCAGAATTATTGTTGAAATTGACTTAGCAATCGACAGTTGATTGAAGCATTGATGTTATTCATGATTAAGCCACTTCATACAAACTGGGTTACCGACAAACACTTTTTGAGATATTTGCATGAGATGAACATTCTTGGCCTAAGATATACTACAAGAGATGTACAATTGCATGGATTCACTAATGGTGATTGAGCAAGAAAGTGTTATTGACAGAAAGAGCACACCTGGGTGTCGCTTTAGCTTAGATCCTCCATGACATTTTGATGATCTAAAAATAGTTTTTCGTAGATTTAAGCACAACCAAGGTTGAGTAAATGGTTACTAGCAAGGCTAGCTATGGGGAAGTTTGGTTGAGGAACTATCTAAATAGTTATTTGAGTAGGTTTTGGATATGACAATGATACATTGCGACAATAAAAAGTGGGATCCGATTGGCAGAAAAGTTTCGCATATTGCTCGAACTGAGATATCTCCTTGTGTTGAGACAAGGATGCTAAATGAGAAAATATTAGGCTTATGGTAGCTGCCTCCATTAGAGGGAGGATGAATAATGTATCATTTTGTGACATGTATTTATTCTAACATAATATTTGATTTGATGAACTGCATAAACAAGAAATCAGAGGATTGCTTCTCTTAGTAATATATGAGACAATGCGATTGAGTTATTCAGTGAGATTTTTAAGTCGGTACCAAATATGAGAATGTTGATATGTTTTTGATATACAGAGAGCTGGGTTGATCAAGGAAACTAAGCCAAATATTCCCCCATATCTGAGATCCCAGGGTGAGGAATTGAGATGGATGGATCCTGGGGTTGAGGTATCTCTAAACAGTAGGATATTACCCCTATCAGTTACCCATACAGTGGAAGATTTTTATGCCCTATCTTGGTATATGCAGAGTATACCCTAGTTGGAATCATACCCATATGCTGGTCTTGTTGGGATTATCGCTCCCTGTCTGGATAATGGGTTGAGAGAGCTTGGGGGTGCGTGATCCTTACCTATGGTAAGTTGGGTATCTTACCTAAGCTAATTATGATGTAGGTTTTCTACCACATGACTCTTGAGGGTCATTGCTTGGAAGATCAACAGGAAATAGGATGGTTGTGATCCTTACCTCATATAGCAAGTGGTATCTAGCCCATTGATTGAAAAATTGTATAGTTGTGATCCTTGCTTGGTAATATGTATCTCGCCTATTTCTCAATATAGGGTGATAGTCAAATGCTCCCCTATATGAGATGACTTTGGGTGAGAGCGTCCTATAGGACCTTCTCCACCGTCATAGACATGAGGTGAGAGTTTCCCATAGGACCTTCCTAATTTTCATTCGATTATGGGTTGATATGTTCCCCCCGATGTGGTTCCAGGTTGAGCAGGGCTCCCTGATGTTAAGATATCTGATGTTTCTTGGGTGGTCGCATTGAGCTCCCCACTAGCAGTGATTTCAGGTGGTAGCAATGGCTCCCCGATGGATAGAGGGTTGTAGCTTAGGCTCCCATTCGAGGTCAAATTATTTTCTCTTAGATTCAATAATGT
Organism: Pinus albicaulis; assembly: GCA_034641835.2. Classification (NCBI taxonomy): domain Eukaryota; kingdom Viridiplantae; phylum Streptophyta; class Pinopsida; order Pinales; family Pinaceae; genus Pinus; species Pinus albicaulis. The sequence goes on along the minus strand of CM076573.1, from coordinate 571,536,431 downwards.
TCAAAATATGAGTAGAGACAATGAAGAGATAAGAAGAGATCAGAAAATATGAGCAGAGATGAGCAGTGTCAACATTTGATGATGAAATACTTGAGATAGGATATGACTTGATGACATGATACTTGCGATGATTACATAATGGAGTTAGAATTTCTACCTAGATGAGAGGGAGTGTTAATTTGGAAGCTAAGTGACAAATTCCAATCATGGGACTAGATTCCTCTTTTCGAGAAGACCGAATTTGACTTTTGAAGCACTTGATTTGGAAAAGGGAAAGCGTATTTTTTAATTAAATCTCACATGTGCATAGAAGGACAGGTCAACGTGAAATATAAATTGGACACCCATGGATGGCTATAAATACAAGTCAAGTGACCCTCATTTGGACATCATCATGATCATTATTATTTCTTTGGTTTGGCTTGCACATATCTGAGATGGTTTGCGAAAATTCACTCGCACAGGTCCAAAATTAGAGGGTCCAAAGCTCGCACGTGAGATATATGGTTTTGGTTCCCTACCACAGGGATGTTAGAGGTTATTTTCAGTCACAACCACAGGAATATAGGCTCATGCATGTGGTTGGAGGGCTTCAACTGCATGCACATACACTCTTTGCGTGCAGTTGGAAACTAGGGTTTGAATTTTGCAGTTAAACATAGATTTCGTCAGTTGATCGCAGAGTTCAGAAATTGACCGTAGGCTTCTGAATCAAGGTTTTGATTATGAGTAGTGATGGGTTCATCTATTGTATATGGTTTATTTAATTTTTTCTGAATATCCTTGTGGATAAAGGAATGGATCATTGTACTCTCTTTTGTTGAATCATTCAATGACAATCTAATAAGAAAAAGAATTTGAAAGGGTTCACCCCCTTGTGGGATTTTTCCTTGGTCTTCGACCAATCTTGGTGCATGTATGTGTGAATTATTTTCTTATATTGTTCCATTATGTTCCGATGCATTGGTGATGATATTTTTCTTTCTATATAATTTCACATGTTTCTGAATAATGTTGTAAAACTGAATAATTTTATGATGTTATGGGGTGAATTTAATATGTGAATGAAGAAATACAATGATCTAAAGCAAAGAAAAATATTACCCCAAGAAAAATTAACAAAAATTAAATGCATTCGTCCCAATGGGGGCTGAGACTGGGCTCCTGTGAAAATTAACATGAAAAAAGGGAACTGCAATGGAAAATAAGAAACTACTTCCAACAATTAGCTTAGGTCATGATAACACAACAAATACATCTCAATAATTAAATGCTTGTAAACAGAAAAACAAATATGCCAATATTTAATACCACTAACAATATGTGAAATAAAAAACTGTCTATCAATTGTTTTTCAGATTCATGACTCCTTGAGGGAATTTCTCCAACATAGTTTTTATGAAAATTTTCATCAGAGTGAATATAATTTCTAGCTTGAAATGTTCATTGAATATCTTCTTTTCAATTTCCGTAGCCTCTTTTTGCAATTGAGTAGCCAAGATATACTTCTCTTCATTAATACTAACAAAATTAATTATCCATTTGATAATTTATTCCATAGTAAAATCAGTTATATCATCAAACTCTCTTGCTTTCGATTGTTTTATCTACTCTAATTAATCCGTTAGCATATCTCTCGAAATGAATTCAGAATTACCTATGATGCGTGGACCGTTTATATCCCGAACAATCTCCATTTCCTTGAGAAAGACATCACCTATTATAATGTCTATGCTTTCACATTCAGAAATGATGTTTTCTGGTGTCCTGATTCTTTTATACCATCTAGCTTTGACCCACTTCATTAGGTTGGAATTTGGGAGTCTATTTCTTTTGTCTAGATCAGAAAACAAGCCAAGCCTTTGGATAAAAGTAAGTCATTGACAACAAAATACTTGTCTTCCTTAATATTCTCTTTTACCAAATTTACAAATGACTTAATTCCTTGTGCTAAAAGCTACAAATCTTAAGTTTCTTTCCATGAATGTTCAATAATTTCCAATCTTTGGCATATATTAGTGATAATACAAGATTTCACTGCAGTAAGGAGTTTTACAACTTTATTAGATCAATGGGATGCGGTGGGAGTATAATTTTCCGATATTGGTGCTAGTATTTCCAGTGCAGTCATTAACAGAGGACCTAGAATTAGAGCATATTATATCTCTTTTATTCTTGCTTTTAGTATCATTTTCTTGCTTCTTGTTGGCTAATATAATATGCAAGTGTGCTACTAATAATTTAATTCAATCTCATGAGTTTGGTGGTTGCAACCCCAGAGACATCAGCATCTGTTTCTACTTTATCAATAATATTTTTATTATGAATCTTCACTTTTTCAATTCTCAAATTTTTACTTCCCTTGTTATAGTTTACATATTGTAAAGTGACAAGGAATTGATCAAAAGTAGTGACTTGTTCGAGAATTTTCTCCATTATTTTCCAAATTTTTCCTAAATAAGTACTAACCCAATTAAGTAGTATAACATTGTTTATTTACACATTCATAGCTTGTTCAATGATTTTTATTTTCAGGGGAATTTGGATTTAGATGATTCGCCTATGTGAATTCTCTTTGGAATGAGTCTCCAAGGAGGCTCTTCATCATCTACACCTCTTGATAGCTGACTGTGAACTAGTTTTAGACTTGTAGTATCCTTTCTATTTATTTTACTGGAAGATGAAGTCAGACCAATACCAGATGTGCAAGGCGAATATTTCTGCATAATACTTACACCTCTTTTCTTGTATTTTATTTCCATACCGACACTGTATTCTTTATCAATTTCTTTAATATCCATTACCGATTTTTTATTTTTTCTTGGAGCACTGTGACTCTCCTTTCTTTCCTATGTAACTATTGTAAACAATTTAATTTGTCTAACAACACCTAGGTGTGTGGTAAATAGGTCTTTTGGATCAAAGCCTCGACGTGCTTCAACTTCTCGTAGGTTAAAAGAACCCAAATAATCTACAAGCTCTGCAACGTGAGCCACATTCTTCACAGTGAATTGTCCAACAATAAATGGAAAATAAATAAATTGTTTTTTCTTTTTCTGTGCAAATTTAACCAACCAATCACAATATTGCTGTAGACTTGGGAAAAAAAATACCTATCTATAACAATTTTTGGCAGCAATAGTGGTTTACCTTTAAAGCCATAAATTCGAATAATCATATTATTTTCTATTTCTGCATGCACCCTTTGCCCCACAAGAAAACACAAGCTTGCACAAATATTCAATGGGGCTCTTGTCCAGTTATCATGTAAATTATCTTCTTTACAAAGACATCTTGGATTAGACAAAAATTTAAAGCAACTTCATGCTTCCATAGTATGATATACTGGAACTGCATCAGTTCTTCATTGGAATTAAATTTAGGTTTACAGGGTAAGTCATGAAAGACATGGCTTGAGATGAGCAGTATTATCAGGTATGACATCATAAAGAATCTATTTCTCTTAGACAAATTGATTAACTGAAAAGCTAATTAATTTGAAATAAGATTAACCTAGTCAAACAAAAAATATTTTTTATATGAGTAATAAAGCAGATAGAGAATGGATTTTGGGACATTCACTATATTTTCTCATCTAATTAGACAAGCACAGAGCTAATAGAAGTCTCTAAATGGTTGTCTAAACAAAAAATATCTAGAATGAAAAGATCAAATATTACCAAATATTATCGCTATTCTGATAGTTTATATTTATTATCCACTATTAGTTTAGTTTTCATTCTAGATATTTTTTTGTTTAGAAAACCATTTAGAGACTTCTGTTGGCTCTATGCCTATCTGATTGGATGAGAAACTAATAGTGGATATCTAAACTAATAGTGGATAATAAACTACTAGACCAAATATTATCGCTATTCTTCTCTTCCGTTGATAGGTTCACATATTTCTCATACACAATCTACTACTTAAAGTTGTCATCGAAAAGAGAAAGTAAATTAATCGTATCAGTGCAAATAGCTTCTTTCTTTCCTCTGCTATCTATTTCCGCTTTGTACTTTAAAAATATTCTCTCAATTAGTAATGCTTTCAATGTCATTTAAATGTAGATTTCTCAATACAATATATAATCACCATCTGTTACTATTTGGCATGTGAAATTTGTTATACACAAAACTACCAATAAATATGAATTCAAGATACCAAAGTCGACGTCGGGAGATAAATATGGAAATTCCAAAACCAAATCCTCCATTTATTTTTCACTTTTCTCTTGCTTTAGTATCATCAATATATGTACCCTAAGTGTCTGAAATTTATGAAATAAATTGAATGTGAATTATTTTTGATAATGAGATCTAGCATACAGGCTGTCAATAATAACTCTAACTCGAAAGACTCTACAAGGACAACCACACAGAAATATTGTGGGGATATGTGGGAAACCATCTCTACTATGAAATGAGTTGATGGTTGCGTTGGTACCCACTATTATGTAGATTTCAGTTGGTTATATTTGATAGAAATGACATTTTGTATGTGGAAACACATCCTGTTCCTCATTAAGTGTCGATTTGATGAAAAAATGTCGAAACATCTTGCATTTGACACAACTATTTCTACAATCATTTCTACAAGATGAACTTGCACACTACTTACAATGAAAATTTTTCCGGATTTTCATACCTTGATGTTATAGTAGTTGTCCCAAACCGCTAAAGATATAGAAAATTAAGTACCTAGATTAAATGGAGATGAGGCAAACACTCAACAATATTATATATGAAGCAAGTGCATACTCATAAATTTAAGTGAAAAAAACTAATATATCAATTTCATGCGGAGGTGTGGAGGAAGCATTCATTGTGAAGAGTGTCGAGGTGTGGAGGAAGATCTTGTTGTACAAAGTGTGAAGTAAGCACAATGAAAGCTTCGTATGCACTTCTTCAATCAACACAATACCATATTGCCAAAATAAGTGATAGATGGTAGTACAACACACTAAGCATGTATAAAGGGTGCAAAATAAGGGTGGGCGATTAATTTTTTCCACTACTATAACGATGTGGGTTCATTTTATTTTATATTATCGAATACAAAATGCATTAGTGATTTTTCATTATACAAAAAATGAAAATGTGGAGGAAGATTTCATTATGCTTCCGTTGCACTCCTGCACTCCACACAATGAAAGCTTCTTCCATCCTACATGATGCTAATTTGTAATTTTGTTTGTCAATGTTCCTATTGTTGAGTTACTTTGTACTTTGGTCCAATGATTTTCATGTATTTTTTCTCATGCTGATTTCATTTCACCAACCTTGGAATCCATAGGTTTGAAATCGTTTATTTATTTATTTAAAAAACATAGACAGGTCATCTTGCATATATTATTACATTAAGTCATCCAATCCTAGATCTATCTGGTTCTTTTTAAATATTAATCATGAGTCAATATCATGATTGTTTTCAGCGACCTGGAATGTCCATTTTTGTTTTGCTTCTTCCGCTCTCCTTATAATGAAAGCTTCCTTCGTACCTCCTTAATGATGTCAACTAAAATACTATATCTTAATGATATTTTGACTACAGCTTTTAGAAACATTAAAATGCTTTTTCTATGAATGAACAAAATCCATGATCTCATTATTTGTTCTTTCTCGCATACATCTAGCAATTAAAGACCATCTATAGTGTAATCGGATAAACGAAGCCCTAGACATCTACTGAAAAATGTCCAAAGTTTATATTCCACGTTGATATTTACACATTTGTTTTATAAATTTGGTCAAGATTCTATAAAATATATTTCACAAGAAACACAAAATATTTTTCCTTGAAGTGTGGAGGCACGAGGCAAACCTTCATTGTGCTTCTTCTGCACATCTAAACCTCCGCACATCCACACCTTCACACCTTGCACAATGAAAGCTTCCTCTACACCTCATAGTGAAATTGATTTATTAATTTTGTGGGGACTTAAATTTGCAGGCACTTAAGAAGTTATATGTTTAATTTTAATTTTAATTGAGTTAATTTCATTGTGAGGAGTGTAGAGGTACAAAGGAATATTTAATTGTGCTTCCTCCACAATATCGTGCTCTGAACAATGGAATATGTTAGCATTATGATGTAGTATGTTTTCCTTGATGGAAACTTTGACAAAGTTGTTTTTGATAGCAACCTATTTGTTAAAGATGTGAAAATGATGTATCTACACGTTAGTTCAGATGTGGCAGAGAAAGGAATTCTAGTTAGGATCAGGGAAATGATAAATATAATATGTCACAATTTATACTCAGTTTTGATGAAGAAAAGTCGCATATACACGCAGATATGATGAATCCAAGTCGCGTATACCTTTTGCACTCTAAAATTATGATACCAGGTGTTGAACCCTTGGTTAAAATAAGAGGGGGGGGGGTGAATCAGTTTAATGCAGTCATGTTCTTATTAAACTTTCTTTTATACTCATTCACATCCTCATTTTATGATCAACTTAATATACAATGGAACAACTATCTTAATAAGTGAGCATCAGGTATTAAGCAGAATAAATACAGAGTATCAACACATAATCATCATGCATATAGACAAAAGATATAAGTGGAAACCCATAAGGGAGAAAACCAAATCTTATTGTTGTTGTGATGCAAAGGCAAGCTCCAACTCCCTCTCACCGCTGATTTTCTATAGGCTCCTACCTATAGGAGGCTACAACCTCAATTCTGCAAGCTACAACTTGCAAGGAAGCTCCAAATCCCATCTATTTTCTGCAGACTACAACCTACAGGAGGCTCCTAGCTCAACCAGCTACAACCGACATCTATCAAGCTACAACTTGATATGGAAGCACCCACTTCCTCACTCTTTCATAAAAAACACATGCTGATTTACCTGGATATCAGCTCTGTTCTGTTCCTTCTTCACTGCTGTCCACCGGCCTTCATATCTGCCTTATATCATCTCTGAACCTTAACAACTTCTCTATCTGCTCCTCCTTCTTCTTACCCTCTCTACCTCATTTCTCCATTCCCTCTCTTCTTTATGCATATCTATGTGACATCATTTATAGAGATTACCTTATGACTGTTTGTATTCCACAGGGAATTCGAAGTGAATAGGTATGACACTTTGCCTTCCACCTTCTCATTTTCTTGCCTAGCACATTTGAAAAAATATAACAATATGTATACATTTCAATATTACAGTGGGATATTTCTTTGCCTACGGAGACTTGCCTTTGCATCACAAACAATATAAAATTAATTAAAACATTTACATTTACATTTGCAACAGATATATCTCATTCAACCCTTTCAGTTCTTGGCTCACTGTATGTTTGTCTTTTCTGCTGCTGTAGTGTAACAGTTCTACATACTCTCTTGCTTTCTATGCATGTAGAATGCATTTCCCAAATTTGTTGGAAATATGATGCAGGATGTTGTCCTTGATGGCAACCCACTGAATGAAGATGAAGACATGCGACTGTTGACATGTGTTGTCCTTGATGGAAATCCACCTGATGAAGTTATCCTTGACTTGATGGACTTGGTAAATGATGTAATTCTGATGTGATATGATGTTTGTTGACAATATGATGCTGAGTGTTGTCCTTGAATGACAACCCTCTTGATGAAGAGGATGGCAACTTACTTGATGAAGTTGTGCTTGATAGAATATGGGTTGATGAACTAAATCTGATGTATCTACAGTGTTTACAGAAGGCAATGAAGAAAGGATTTCAGAATGTGCTCAAAGTATGATGAAAAGAGTATGTCTCTAGGTATACGCGGATTTGCCTAAGGGAAGTCGCGTATGCATGCGGGAATAAACGTTCCAAGTCGCGTATGGGAAAAAGCGCTCAAAAAGTGCAAAACTAGGGGTAACCACCATGGTTTTGACCCATTGTATTGGGTAATGATTCGCCTAATTGACCCCGTCCAGGAATACCATCAGAAGTAATGTGGTTTTGGCTCATGGTATTGAAAAAAGGATGAACCTATATAAGGAGAAGAAATTCATTGTGCAAATGACAGGTGTGGGTGCAAGATGTCTGAGCTTGAATGAATACCTCTCTCTGGAGTATATCTGAATGGAAAGGGTTACAATTGAATGAAGGATCTGAATGTATGATGCACCAATGAAGGAGTGATGAAGAAGGATATCTAGATCTGAAATGTATTCTACTAGATCTGTTTATGGAGTGATTGGATCTATGATGAGGCGAACATCTGTCTGAAGTTAAGGGTTGATTCTGAACTGAATATCTGATCTAAAGAAGTATGCTGTTCTATAATGATTGAAGATCTATACGCTACTTTGCCGCAGAGGAAGCGCGTATATACGCGGCTTCGCTGAAGAGAAAGCGCGTATGCGCAATGAAATATATACAGAGGTATACGCTGGTTTGTGTGGACGGAAGCGTGTATATACGTGACATCAGTGAAGGGAAAGCGCGTATGCAAACTAGGGTTTGCTGAAGCAAGGGGTATGAAATATCTGATCCGTTCTGCTGTGTTTCTGCTATCTGATCTTTATTGATAAGTATTTGTTGGCGATGTATGTTTGTGATTA